>PYAF01001808.1:407408-420702 GCA_007407185.1 Glycine tomentella
AGAGATGATAATTTTAAAATAATAATATAAATAATTGACATATTTAATGAGATTAACAAAATTTATCATTTTTCTTTAAAATAATGAATTAGTTGAAAATAGTCTTATAATTAGTAGCTAGAGGAGTAAAAGATTTAGTCTGTTTATATATAAGACTTAATTATTTAATTTATTAAGAGTAAAGAAAATGATTAATTTAATTTATAGTAATAAATTAAATTTATAATTTTTCAAAAATTATCATTATCACTTATATTTTTCTTTCTTCTAGTGATTTGCTAATATATTATTTTTCTATTTTGAATGAAATATATTTTTAGTTTAAAAATAATTAATATAAAATATTATAGATTGAATCTTATAAAAAGAAATAAATATTATTTTAAAATTGAGTTTTATAAATAGGAACCAACAAAATACTAAGATAAAAGAATGTACTACGGTACTACCTCTAATATCAAATATAAGAAGAAGAAGAAGAAATTTTTTTTTTGTCTCAAATATAAAAAAAAAAGAGTTAATTTTATCTTATTTAATGTTATTATCTTAAAAATATTTTTATTTAATTGGAGTGTTAGTTTCAATAATTTTTTCTTATCTTTAATATAAGTTATAATGAAGGATAAGTTAAAAAAATATTTTTTAATTAAAATTGATTCAATTAAATATAGTAAATTAAATTTTTTAATTAGTATCCGTGCGCGTCCAATTTACAAAATTTGATATTCGGACAACTGCTTTATCATACTGAGTGGTTGTGACTGGATTAACCAATCTTTCTATTAGAAAATAGCATTCGCTTCGGTCCAAGCAGTGGGTTGGTCAAGGAGATACATTCACAACAACCAATATTATCATTCCCATGATTCGATCCTTTAGCCATGAATGGAACAAAAAGAAAAACATCTTTACTTCATTTTTGACGAAACTATATATCTACGTCATCATGTGACTTTTTTACAAACTTATACATTTTTGGGAGTATCTGTTTTAATTTTAATCATTTACAATAATATCTAATATAAATATTATTTTTCTCACTTTCACAAGAAAAAATCATCTCAGTTGATATGTCTCCTACACGCACATAAGAAGAGAAGGGATCTTAATACGATTTAGGAGTTTGATAAACTTACTTCATTTAATAATTTTTTGTACATGTTAAATTTTATTCAGATATTGAACTAAGAATTCATATGAAATAAATAAAGTATTTTTTTATAAAACTTTAAAATTATTTACTTCATTAAATAAATTATATTTAACATATAATGTATTCTTCTGAAACAAGTAAATTTTAATTACAAATTTACAAAGCTACAAATGTTCTATTTGGCGTTGAGTTTATATCAAATTGAATAAATCAACATAAAAAGACCCGATTATAAAAAATAGAAAACCCAAAAGACCCATTTATGGTAATTGAAATCTAAAAAACCAAAATAACACAATCCAAAAAACTAAATACTCCACTCTTTTCTTCCCATCAAATAAGTAGGTATATAACGATAGGTATGAAAAATAGTAAGCCTGAGAATTACATAATTTACATACTCTATGATTAGCATTTTCTTTCTCTGTCTCTTATTTTTTTCCACATATTGTTAATGCCTTAATGGTCCGCGTTTTCCAGAGTAGGCTATTGATGAGTCGGACATTAATCACATTCTGGTCGTAACTATATTTACATGCTTTTATTTATTTATTTATTTATTTAAATCACCTATTTTTATTTAATTTGCTGATAAAATTAGATAAAGCCCTATTACCAATTTTCTTCAAAGTCTCATAAACTTTGCTCATTCCTAGTTGTTTCTGCCGTCATGCCTCTGTCCCACGGTTCGTTTGAACAAATCCCCTTTTATGTGTCTTCAGCTTTCCGTGAACATGTGGCTACTCTAGTTTTTCTACACATTCAACGAAAGAAAGCTCGAGGAACCCTCCAAACAAAAAACTTTAGGGTCTTTGAAGGTAATAGCACCACCTATTTTACAATGGTTTGCCATAATAAGCAAATTAACCTTTGAGACCCCCAAACAAAAAACTTTAGGGTCTTGTAGTTGCATGCTTCTTTGAAGTGGCTTCTTTTACCAAAGTTGCTTTGGAGCTTTCTTTAATTTTCTTGACAAACTTTCTTGTGCCATCACTTTTGTTTTCTTGTCTTTGCCTCGGTATAAAGATACTCTTTTTTTTAGAAAAATGATTCATAGTATATCTATTTAACATTCTCTTTTTTAATATTTTATTATTATAAATCAAAATTACATCCTAGCTTCACTAATAAAAGTGAACCAAATTATTTAATGATCTCATGAAACTTTATTCAACCACATATATTAAGAGAGAAGGGAAGGACAAAAATTACATAGATTTAATTACTTATATTAATAAAAAAAACTATCAATTAATAATTTTTTTTATAAAAAAGATTACATTCTTATTTTCACAACACGTAAGGAAGATGCAGATGAATTTATTTAAGAATGACAATAATAGTTTTAATCCATTTGGATTGACCCTCATATTTTAAAAAATTAAATAGGACCTTATTTCTTTTATCTCCCAATCTCTGGATGTACAAATTTAATTAATTGACAAGCAACAAAAAGTAAATTTTAATGTTGATTAAAATTGTCATTTATTTAATTTTTTTAATTTTGTTTTCCAACTTTTATGCGTTTTATTACTTTTTTAGTCTTTTTTATTTATCTTGTGTTTTCTTTTTTTAATTTAAAGTAAGTTAAATTCCATTTTACCCTAAAACTAGATTAATGTTTTCAAGTTTCAACTCACTTAAAAAATAATCGGTTGAGATCCGACCCATTTTTAACTGGTTATTGATGGGATAAATTATCGCACTTTATCATACTCCTTGATCCTTTATGATCTACTTTAGGTGGGGGTGTGGGGTACTGTTATAATGAAATATAAGTTTAAAAATTATAATTATTATTATAATAATTAGGAATGTAAACATGCTGGGTTGGGCCGATTTTGGAAAAATCCATCCTCAACGCAATTAAAAAATCTTGAATTGAATATTCGTATTCAAGTAATTTTACTGTTAAACTCAAATAGCTCATGATTGGATTGAGTTAATTAAATCATAAAATTTAATAGTTAAATATAATTAAAACAGATTTTTTTAAATAATTTTCTTTAAAATGTATAATACAATTACATAGAATATGTAAATTTGTTGCATAAAAAATTTCAAATTTTCATTATTTTTTTTATTTTATTATAGGTTAAATTATAGTTTTGGTCCTCATAATTTTTCAAATCAAGATTCTGTTCCTCCTAAATTTTAATTATAATATTTGGTCACATATTTTTGCTCTCTAGTAGATTATTAACTAATAATTGTAATTAATATAGTTATTAAATCAATTATAAATTAAATAAAAACTATTAATTATTCAAAAATTTTAATAAAAGGTTATGAACCCTAATATGGTGTTACTGTTAGTGAACTCTCGTGTGGGTAGAGGTGAAAGAGGTGTTTATGAATAAGTGGAAAAGTGGAGAATTAGAGTTAATAAGTTTTTTTTATTAAATTTTTAATAATTAATATTTTAATTAATTTATAATTAATTTAACAACTATATTAATCAGAATTATTTGTTAATAATCTACCAAGGGGACAAAAATCGCTAATTGATTAAACCAGGGACTAATGTTATAGTGAAAAATTAGGAGGACTAAAATCATAGATTTGAAAAACTGGAGGAATCAAAATTATAACTTAGCATTTATTTTAATAATATTAATATTCTTTTATTATTTATTATTATATGGCAAAGTCAGGTTGTATAACATGTTAACAATTCACAACCCATTATCCAACCCAAATATAATCGAGTCTATATTGGATAGGATTGAATGTGATTCAAATACTTTTACAATTCAATCCAATATAATAAGGTCAGATTTCAACATGGTAAACCCAAACCCATAAACAACCCTAATAATAATACTTTCGCTTAGAATCCTACATCTTCCTTCTTGTTTCCTTGTGGAAAAAGGGCAAGTTGTAATAATAGAGAGAGCCAGGTGTCATCTTTTAGTCTATAGGAACAACATCTTGTAATTACTCTTGTCTTTGAGCACATTTGTACCTCAAGTCAAGTTTATTTTTTTTTATTGATAAGTTTTTGGGTAAATTTGGTTTTAATTTTTCAACTTTTTTATTTTTAAATTTTTATCCTTGTAAAATTAATTTGACAATTTTTAGTTTTTCATTAATTTTTTGTCAATATTTGTAGTCCCTCAATTTTTTTTAATCTATTTGTAGTCATTTATTTATTTTTATTGCATAAAATTAGTTCAAAAAATATAAAAAAGGGACTAAAATGGAAAAAATAAAGACTAATATTCAATAATAAAGATAAATAAGGGACTAAAAATGGACACAAATTTTGAGAAACTAAAAATACTAATACAAATTAATAGAGGATTAAAAATTGTTAAAAAAATTAAAAAACTAAAAATTGGAATCTGAGGACTAAAAATTTAATTATACCCAAGTTTTTTTCCTAGTAAACACATTATCTTACTTATATTTCATTATATATATATATATATATATATATATATATATATATATATATATATGGAGAGGGAGAAAGAATGTGCCAAAAAAGATATTATTGATGACTTACTTTTTTTTGTGTATTCTTGTGTTTCTCACCTAATCTCCTATTTGCTATTTACAATTTCATCTCACTTTTTTTTGCTCCATTTTTTTGCTATCTTTCTTTGTGAAATTATATATTTCTCTGTTTGTTTGTGTGTTTGTCTTAACTAATGAAAAAAAAAATGATTGTCTGAGGTGTATTAGACTATTCACAGTTAGAGATGTTCACAAGTCTGGATCAACCCGTGACCTAAATATATTGAGTTGAGTTTTTAAGTATTTATGTCGAATTCGACCCAATTCAATTAAAAGATTTGATCATATACGAGTTTGATGACAAATTCTATTTTTAAAAATCCAATCTAACATGACCTAATCTATAATATATAATTAATTTTTTTATTATATAAATTAATTATTAAATACAAGAATACATTGATTTTTAGCTCACATAATTTATTAAATTATTAATTGAAACAACTTATGCTCTTTTTTTCTTTTTTAGGTTGTTATTTTTATTTTTGTCTTGATTTTGTTTATGTTTTCTCACGTTGACAAATATTTTATTTATATGTAAAATTAAAATATCGTATTAGTATTGAAATCATTAATTCTATTAGTCAAACATTGTTACAATTTGATCTTTATTAAGTGTATTTAATTATTATATACTTACAAAGTTTTAGGCATAAACAAATTATTTTTCTTTAAAATTTTAGTCAATACAATTTTTAAAAATTATTCATACCAATTAATCCAACATGTTTATGATCCGGTTGAATCGAATCAGAAATGTAAAAAAAAACTTGTACAAACCCAACCCATAAAATAAATCGGGTTAAGTGACAGATTTAATCAAACTCAACCAGTATATCCCCTGTTACCTTGAAAGAAATTGGTTTCAATTCACCTTGAATCAATCAAAAAGCTTATTTGTTTTTTCAATTCATCCCATTTTAATAATAACAATACTACTCATAGTGACCACTCATCACTTGTTAGCTGTAAAATCCATTCATGGACCTGGAAGCAACACTATGTAGTGATCAACCGAACGAGGTATAAAATTATAATCAAGATATCACACTTTAAATATGTTTTTGATCTTCTAAGTTTATATATATATATATATATATATATATATATATATTTTTTTTTTTTTTAAATTTTTTTTATTCATTTTTAGTCTTTTAAGTTAAGATGCTAAAAACATTTTTACATTATATATATATATAGGTTTTCTAATATATTCAAACTCTATTTTAAGTTGGAATGCATGAGCTGTCTTCATAAAAGAAATGTCATTCAAAAATATTAAGAAATTTATAACATTCAATGCTTAATACTTAATCAATTGAGATAGTGTCTTGATAACTTAAAATATGAACGTTACAGTAATATAACATTTATTTTAAAGAAATAAAAGAAATCTCTCACTTCACGCATTACATTTGTCCCTCGTGAGTCCGGAGTGTCTCTTCTTCTTCCACTACGAAAAATATTTGTTCTATCTGCTTGATTGGGTTTTGGGTTCAACCTTGCTGCACGGATATGATTTTCAGTGTTCTTATCTTGTCATTTCCATTGCTTATCGTCCACTCTTGAAAACCGCTTCAACCTTCACTCTGGTTTCTTGTCGTACTCTGATTCCATTCTCCGAAAAGTTGAAAACGCTTCAACATCCACTCTCTGGTCTCACTTGAGGTAAGCATATTTCTAATGTCTCTTCATCCATTCCTGTTTTTTATTTTCCCTCATACGAAATCTGAAAGGTGAAATTTTCCTTTTGATGTTACGGGTCTTTGTTGCTTAGTTTCGTTTCTGGACTTGTGTGTAAATTATTTTCAACACGTGTTTGATTTGAGATTAATCTTTCAGAAACTTGGTTTGGGTTATTAGATCCAACACGTGTTTTCTGCACCTCACGAATCTCTCGTGTCAGCCCCTTTACATACTTGACTGTAATTCTACATTATGAAATAGTTTTTCCGAAATGTAGAGGAGTTGGCTTGAAAATTTTGAGGTGGAGGAAGAAACCCTCAATTTCATTTTTGGACCTAAAATTACACATCAAGAAGATACAAGACAAAAGCCCAAAGTTGAAGTTTCGTACAAATTTAGGTTACTACTTCTTGAACCCAGTAAATTTCATTTTGCACCCCCCTTTTAATTTCAAAATCTGTTAATTGCCCTCCTTTTATTTATAAGATTTTTTTCTCACCCCAAGTTTCCTAAACTCTTAACCTCCTTCTCCACCTCTCACGTGCCTCTGTCCCCCGCTGAAGGTGTTCAAGGCACCTAGACTTCTAAGGCCGCACACTTCTAGTGATTATAATATATCAATCTAATTATATAAGAAAAATTCGCGAATATTGGAATTGGACTAGACCCATTGTGGTATTGAAAATGGTAAAATATAAAATGTTAAGATAAGGCGCCAACTTGGTTATTAAAGCTGAAGTATCTATCCAATTAGTATAACTCGGTTGAGTTTGTAGGTAAAATTTGAGTTTGATTCCATCATAATGCATTTTTGGAGAGGGATAAAGAATTTTAAGTTTGACTAAGTTCAGACTCGAAAATTAATCATATAGTCAACCCGTCAACCCAAATGATCAAAACTTATGGATATACCATTATGTCTCTGGGAGCCAAAGACCTTTATTATGGTGGTTGAACAAAAGAGAAAGCTGAAACATCAGATAAGAAACAAGAAGCATTGTATATCGTCCACTAGATCTTTCTTTAACCTTTACATTTGAACTTCGCGCTCATGTGGAAAATTACTGGATCTATTGATCATGCTTTCACGTGCAGATGACTTGAAAAATAAAGTTGATTGCACGCTACTTAGGTTCTGGAACAGTGGTTCCAGAATTAATTGATGCATTATGGAAGAGGGGTTCCGGTGTTAGTTAATGGCTTAATGCATTATGATTTAAAGATTCCCTACTCCAGAAGAACATAACTAAATTTATGGATCATTTGCTCCAGAAGCAACAAAAAAAGTGCAAATTAATATGAAGTTTTCATTTTCATTCTATACAACCATGGTTTTCGAATTCGGTAACCGGAAAGAACACAATACCACATTAAAAGTGTACATCTACCACAAAGGGGAAATAAATGATGTGGTGTCACAAAGGGGAAACAAACGCCTCTTGTACAGTGAGCGCGATCACCTGTGGTTGCGGTGGGTTGGAAAAAGAATTTACCGCTGTGGTGAAAGGTGAAACGGTTTGCACGAAGGGAAAGGAGGCATTAGGGTTAATTAATGGTATTGTTGGGATTTTGGTTAATTTTAAAATTAATACGGAGTGCAGGTGGAAATATATGAGGTCCAGGAAACATGGGCCCCAAAATCTATTATAAAAGAGCAGGCCAAGTCTACATAAAGGCCCGAGACACAAAAACAAAATCGGCTTAGAGGAGCTTGAGTCGTGTTTAGAGTTTAGTCCGGTAAAACCAAACCACGCTTGATATTATAGTTTTTGGGTTTATGATTAACCTAGTCTGCGGTGTGAATGAATAAATGGATCAAGTTTAGGCCACGTATACGCGAGAGAAGACCACCAAAAATCTATGGCATAGAATCCAGCAAGTAGCCGAAGCAAAATCGAAGATATATAATCGTGATTTCAGTTGATTCGCCCACGGTTTATATGAAACGGTGACGGTCTGTTAAAGCAGTGATTTTTTCATCCATCTGTGGCATAGACAGCCACACACAATTTTCTAAATCCAAAATCTAGCTAGAGCAACTTCCAAACGTATCCGCACCAGGGATTGAATCAATTCCAGTTCCAATGGCCTTCGCCACCAGCGCCTTGCTTTCTTCAAAGTTCCTCGGAAGGAAGGTTCTAGTCTCTCCCCCAACCCCGAAAACAACAAAATCATCCACTCCATTACCATTCCTTTTCAAGAGAAGCATCTTAAACGCTCACAATTCAGAGCATCTCAAGTCCGCATCTTCACAGGCTGCTCTAGCTGCACTTATCGTTTCCTCCGCGAGCCTCTCTGTGACCCCACAAGCCCTAGCCGCTGATAACGTCACCCCTCCCCCCGTAATCGAAGCGCAACAGAGCCAACTAAACCCCTCCAACTCATCCTCATCCCCTTTCTCACAGAACCTCCTCACAGCGCCAAAACCCCAAGCCTCTTCCGACCTCCCCGAAGGCACCAATTGGCGCTACAGTGAGTTCTTAAACGCCGTCAAGAAGGGTAAGGTGGAGCGAGTCAGGTTCAGCAAAGACGGTTCTGCCCTCCAACTAACCGCAGTTGACGGCCGTCGCGCCTCCGTTATTGTCCCCAATGACCCGGACCTCATCGACATCCTCGCCATGAACGGCGTCGACATTTCCGTCGCGGAAGGCGAATCCCCCAACAGCTTGTTCAACATCATAGGCAACTTGTTCTTCCCCTTGCTCGCGTTTGCGGGTTTGTTCCTCCTCTTCCGCAGAGCTCAAGGCGGGCCCGGCGGGCCTGGCGGGATGGGTGGGCCCATGGACTTCGGTCGGAACAAGTCCAAGTTCCAGGAAGTCCCCGAAACCGGTGTGAGCTTCGCTGACGTGGCGGGCGCGGACCAAGCGAAGCTTGAGCTCCAAGAGGTTGTTGATTTCTTGAAGAATCCCGATAAGTACACCGCGCTGGGCGCGAAGATTCCGAAGGGGTGTCTTTTGGTGGGGCCACCGGGAACCGGAAAGACCCTTCTGGCGAGGGCCGTGGCGGGGGAAGCTGGGGTGCCGTTTTTCTCGTGCGCGGCTTCGGAGTTCGTGGAGCTTTTCGTGGGGGTTGGTGCGTCGAGGGTGAGGGATTTGTTTGAGAAGGCGAAGGGGAAGGCGCCCTGCATTGTTTTCATTGATGAGATTGACGCCGTTGGGAGGCAGAGAGGGGCGGGGCTCGGAGGTGGAAATGATGAGAGGGAACAAACTATTAATCAGCTTCTTACTGAGATGGATGGGTTTTCTGGTAATTCTGGTGTTATTGTTTTGGCTGCCACTAACAGACCGGATGTTCTTGATTCGGCGTTGTTGAGGCCTGGCCGGTTCGATAGGCAAGTTACTGTGGATAGACCTGATGTTGCCGGCAGAGTTAAAATCCTTCAGGTGCCTCTGTCTCAGCCATAACATAACATCATAACCCTTTTGATATTGTTATTGTTCTTTAATTACTATTACTAGTATTAGAATTTCACTTCCGTAACCTAGCTAAACATTTTTTTAAGTAGAGAGGAGTTCTAGCATGAAATTGTCTGATATATTCCTTTATAACACTCTCTACTATTTATTTATAAATTACACAATGAGTCTCACTTAGTTGACAACACAAGCTCAACTTGTGAGAAAGGGCCTGAGTTCAATTATCAAAAAATACATCCTTGGACAGGAGCTTGACTAAGTGCCAGCTAGATTTGATTAATTCCATATTTGGCCCAAAGGACTATTATGGTAGTTACCAAAAAGATTGTTATAAACTATAAAATCTTGAATACTACGTAAGGAATGAAACTCGCATAAATTTGTGATTTTTAATAAATTTCAGCTAATAATAGAGTTAGAGTGTGTTTCTACTTGCTAGCATTTTTCTAACAAATTATTTAGATGAAATTCTAATCTTGATTGAAGTGTATCAAGAGCACCTTAGCATGCAAGTTTTTTGCGCTTTTTTAATTACATTGGTGCATTTGGGGGTTTTTGGTAGGTCCAAGTTTGTATGCAATGTTTCTTGATTGATTTTGTTTCGTACATTTGTGTATCTGGATTAATCAACTCTTCTCTCTCAGGTGCATTCTAGAGGAAAAGCGCTTGCAAAGGATGTTGACTTTGAAAAAATTGCAAGGAGAACCCCTGGATTCACTGGCGCTGATCTGCAGAATCTGATGAATGAGGCAGCTATTCTTGCAGCCAGGCGTGACCTCAAGGAAATAAGTAAAGATGAGATATCTGATGCGCTTGAAAGAATCATAGCTGGACCCGAGAAGAAAAATGCTGTAGTCTCAGATGAGAAGAAGAAATTAGTAGCCTATCATGGTATGCATTTTTTTTTATGTTAAACACGCAAGTTTGTTAAGTGTTGGTTTGTATTTGGGTATTCAACCTTTTTTTTTTCCATGTTGATTTTCAGAGGCTGGCCATGCTCTAGTGGGTGCTTTAATGCCTGAATATGACCCTGTTGCCAAGATATCAATTATTCCTCGTGGCCAAGCTGGTGGTCTCACATTTTTTGCTCCCAGCGAAGAGAGGCTTGAGTCTGGATTGTACAGTAGAAGTTACCTTGAAAATCAGATGGCTGTTGCCTTGGGTGGAAGGTCAGTGCAACACAACATGCACAGTTACCTTGTTTGATTTTAGATTTTGACATTTGCAAGTCATTCATTCTTATATCAACACTACTGGCCTACTCTTGAGGGATCTATATATGAACTGTTGTTATTATTGTCTACTATTTGTATTGTGGGATATGGTGATAATTTTGTAGATGTGAGATGCAGATTTTGTGCTTTGAAGTTTGAATATTATCTGACAAATTCCATGTCTCTATGGCAAAACAGGGTTGCCGAAGAGGTTATTTTTGGCCAGGAAAATGTCACTACCGGAGCATCAAATGACTTCATGCAAGTTTCACGAGTGGCAAGGCAGATGGTTGAGAGATTTGGATTCAGCAAAAAAATTGGACAAGTTGCCATTGGTGGACCTGGTGGAAATCCATTCTTGGGTCAACAGGTATGCCGTGACCTAAAATAGGTTGATGCCTTTTACAGTGTAAACGGTTTTCTTCAACAGCATTGTATATATGCCTCACTCTGTCAAATGATTGTAATGCAGATGTCATCGCAAAAGGATTATTCCATGGCAACTGCGGATATAGTGGATGCGGAAGTGAGGGAACTGGTAGAGAGAGCATATTCTAGGGCAACAAATATTATCACAACTCACATTGACATCCTTCACAAGCTTGCTCAACTTCTCATAGAAAAAGAAACTGTGGATGGTGAAGAGTTCATGAGTCTATTCATTGATGGAAAAGCTGAATTATATGTTGCATAATGGTACACGTAAGTAACAGAATTATGATTGGACTATAAAATACGCTGTGACATGTACACTGTAAGAATCAATAATTATTTTATCAAATTCAAGGAGAAAAAAATTAGCACAACAGCTTACGCAAAAAGATATGGTTCTCTCTGTGTTACACTTTAGAATGAAGTTCATTTTCAACTTAAAAGTATCCAAATGATTTACTGCTAAAATAACAGAATGTTATGAACCTATGGTTATTTCCCTCCGCATTTTCTCTTCGTGAGCATCGGCCTCGATCATCATGTCTGCTGCATCCTTATTCACCTTTAATTTGGAAAGAGCAACCGCTTGCATGTGAAAAAATGTCTTGGGTCAGTCAACATAGACATGTTGAGCTTGTATAGCATCTCTATAGCATCATCCAGTTGGTCGCCAAAGAAATGGAAAAGATTACTGAACATGTATGAAGACGTATTCAATGTAACATTTGAAACTTGCACATAAAGAACTTCTATTTTTACAAGTGAATACCTCATCACTCCCTTTGTCATCTTTGTAATTAGTCATCAATCAAATCTGATAAATAGCAATAAGACCGTATGAGAAGAAGCATCGGGCATTGGAGATAAAGGATGTTGTGTGGTAAGAGGTGCTTCCTCAGTTGTAAAAATAGAAGATAAAGTATGCATATCCTAATTATTCCTAACAATTAACTGTTTAGATTATTATAACTCATTTAAAAAGTTATACCAAATCTATTTTTAACAAAATAAAAATTATATAATTAAAATAGAAAAAATAAATGATTCCCACTTTAATGATTATGCAATCTTCATTATTCTTGTGTGACAAAGCAACCCTTGTCATTCTTAGTTTGCACTTGCAGGGATTGGTTTTTCATGCTATTCGTCATTCTTGTTTTACAAAATATTGGTTCATTTCTGGTTTTCTATTTTTGTCTGCAAATTATTGATTTTTTTGTCTTTTCAAAATATAGCAAAGAGACCTTCGTTGTTTCACGAATGTTTGGTTCTTTTCATTCTGAAGTTGTACATTTCCCATTCCAATAGGTTATAAAACAATTTTGTGAAAACAAATAAATAAATAAATAAATCCAATTAAGGTACAATGAAAAAATCAACCATTCACAAAAATTGAAGATTTTCATTCACAACAAATTGAAAATTTTCATTCATCCCTTCAACAAGGTTTCTTTTTTTGTCTCTTATTGATATTTCTATGTCAAATGTACCTTTTTTTAAATAAAAAAATTGTTTGCTTTTGCTTATGAATTTTCTATCGTTGTTGAAATTAATTTAGTTTGTATGTTTTGCTAATAAACCCGTTGATTAATGAGATGCTCCAACAATATTTCAATTCAATAGAGGTGTTAATTGCTAAAAATGTTCATTCTATATAGTTTTTGCTAAAATTTCAATATCAATTAAAAATTTCCACCAAATTCATTCTTAATTTTTTTTTACTTGTGATGATAATATAATAGCATATTTATAAGACAGTAGAAAAATGCCTTTGAGGGAAATATATTTGAATAAATATATTATCAACTATAGTGAAGATAGCAAACAAAGAAAAATTTATATACCAAATTTAAATGCTAATGTAAAAGAATTAG
>PYAF01001808.1:420802-444809 GCA_007407185.1 Glycine tomentella
CCCCCCCCCCCCCCCCCCCCCCCGGGCGCCAAATTAGAGTAAAATAGTTTCTAAAATAATTGTTTATAAAATCAAAATTTTTTTCTATTTCATTTATTTAAATAAGTTAATTTTTGAGTTTCTATTTTTACACATCCAAATAATATTTATTTATTTAATTTAATTTCTCTTTCACATTTATGCTTTGCATTTTCTCCACTTATTAGTTATTTCATTCTTCTTTCCCTCTTTTGGTTCGCTCTTAACAATAAATTAATAATAGATGCTAAAACCCTAAGCAGAGTTGCAGTGAGGCTGGAGGAACCCTTTTCCCATCAGAAAACGGAACTTGTCTTCGTCTGTCCCTGGGAAGAATCGTTATCTTCTCCGCCACCTCCATTCCCATTTTCCACACTCAATGGACCTTCCGATTAATACATCCCTCCAATCTAGGTCACGCATACTAGACACTAAAATCCACGGAACCGATTCAACCAGGTAGCCAAACCGAAATCGAACACACAATCTTCATTTTCCCACTTCATAAATTCATTAATACGAACCTGTCTCCGTCTCTGTCTCTTTAACTGTGCAGCAGCGATTGCCCTTGCAACATTCGGTGTAGCCAAACACACTTTGTAATAACTTCAATGAAGAAAAACTTACAAGTGTGGAGTAGATAGAGGAGTTCAGAGAGATCGAAGGCCCAATCGGGCCCACGGTAGATAAAACCCGAAGCGTGCGCATTTGCGGCGAATTAGAACCGATGTTATCGCCTCGGAATCCATGGGTTCCATCAGAGGGGCCGAAGCCTGGTTCGTCAAGATCGCTTGCACTGTTTGCGTTCGCGCCAACTTGCTCGACCCCTTAGTGGGTTATTTGAGTAAGCACCTAACCCCTTCGCTCGTTTACGAGGTCGTCGATAAGTTGAGCATTATTCCCAATTTCGGCTTCAAGTTCGTTGAATTCAGCAGACACAAGTTGCACATGAGTCACTCTTATTTGACTTATAGTTTACTCTTGAGGTCACTCTGCCGATCGAATCTTCACCATACGGCGAAAGTGGTGTACGATTGGATGAGGTGTGATGGCCAGATTCCTGATAATCGGTTGTTAGGGTTTTTGGTTTCGTCGTATGCCATTGTTGGTAGGTTGGATGTTTCGAGGGAATTGCTCGCCGATGTTCAGTGCAATAATGTTGGAATCAATGCTGGTGTGTATAATGACTTGTTCAATGTTTTGATTAGGCAGAATAAGGTAGTTGATGCTGTTGTTCTGTTTAGGGAGCTTATCAGGTTGCGGTATAAGCCCGTGACCTACACAGTCAATATTTTAATGCGAGGGTTGTGTAGGGCCGGAGAAATTGACGAAGCTTTTAGGCTTCTCACGGATTTAAGGAGTTTTGGTTGTTTGCCGGATGTAATTACTTATAATACTCTCATTCATGGCTTGTGTCGGATTAATGAGGTGGATAGAGCTAGAAGTTTGCTAAGGGAAGTTTGTTTGAATGGGGAGTTTGCACCTGATGTTGTTAGTTACACGACGATTATATCGGGCTATTGTAAGTTGAGAAAGATGGAGGAGGGGACTTTACTTTTTGGTGAAATGGTTAATTCTGGAACTGCACCTAATACGTTCACGTTTAATGCTCTTATTGATAGCTTTGGTAAGTTGGGTGACATGGCTTCTGCACTAGCCTTGTACTCGAAAATGCTTGTTCAAGGTTGTCTGCCTGATGTTGCTACTTTCACTTCTCTAATTAACGGGTATTTTCGAGTTAGGAAGGTGCACCAAGCAATGGATATGTGGCATAAAATGAATGACAAAAATATTGGTGCGAGTTTGTATACATACTCTGTTCTTGTCAGTGGTCTTTGCAATAATAACAGACTGCATAAAGCTCGTGACATTTTGAGATTGTTGAATAAGAGTGACATTGTTCCACAACCATTTATCTATAATCATGTTATTGATGGATATTGCAAATCTGGCAATGTTGATGAGGCTAATAAAATTGTAGCAGAAATGGAGGTGAATAGGTGCAAGCCTGATAAGTTGACATTTACCATTCTTATTATTGGACATTGTATGAAAGGGAGAATGCCTGAAGCAATTGGTCTGTTTGATAAGATGTTGGCTGCTGGTTGTGCACCAGATGAAATCACTGTAAATAATTTAAGATCCCGTCTTTTGAAAGCTGGAATGCCTGGTGAAGCTGCCCGCATTAAGGAAGTTCTTGCTCAGAACCTGACATTGGGTACTACATCATCAAAGAAATCTTATCATGAAACCACAAATGAAAGTATACCTGTTGCTGTCTAGTGAAGTGCTATGGCAAAGTGCTAACCAGTGGATTGACACGGCCTTCCACCATTATGCCTCAAATACTTGGTGCAGGTGTCTCCAGCTTGTGGATCAAAGGCATGCTAGCATCGGGCAGGGTGTCTCTTGTTTCTGGAGATTATCAGTATTTACATTTGCATTGCCATTCCCTCCAAGTTTCTGCTGATTATTTTTGGACCTGACTTTAGGTATACTGTATTTAGTTTTGTTGAGTTGATTTTTCACTTTTCATGGTCTCATGGCTGGTCTCAAGTCCGGGTAAAGGAGGAGGGTTGGATGGTTGTGACATAAAACTTGTCAAAATCCCAATGGTTGTGACATAAAATTTGTCAAAATCCCAAACATGGATTTTTCATTTTTCCTCTGGATTTGAAAATTAGTTTCTTACATGAAATAGGTTTTATTTAGTCTCTTTTTTTGTAAAATGTAGTGCTAGTAAGTGATTTTCTTGTTCATATGAGAGTGCATTTACTTCAGAGTATACTGAATTCTCTTTAAAAGAAATTGAATAAAATGTGAAACATTTGAAAAGGGGTCTTAAGGAAATTCTTGTGTTCTTAGGCTCCATACTTGGTAACGTACAAGATAGAAAGCGCTTGTAAAAAGATTTAAAGACTTAGGCCAAAGTGCAAAGAACCCTCTATAACTACAGTTCAATTGCAGAAAATCTCCTGTGGTTCAAAACACAACAGCACAACTCCTTGATCTTTAGTAAACTGTGTATTGACTCCATACAGCTGATTTTCTGCACTTGCAGTGGTTAAATTCACTCTACTCTGCAAGACTTGGTAAGCCGCACTTGAGTTGCTGAGTTTTTTTAACCATATGGGAGTTTTTGGCAACATATAGTTCCTCTTACATTTGACAAGGTATTTAATCATGGGGCTTCTCAACAAGATGCTTTTATTGGATATCACAACTGGTGCAAAGTGCGCTTCATGGGTACAAGGTGATTTTTAATTTGCCTCTTTTTGGTAAATTATGTTTAGGCAGAACCTAATACATAGAAAATAGGTAAAAAATAAAGCATGACAACTTTGTAACATTCAAGTACTATCTGAATTATGAATTTTGATGCAGGCTTATGTTCTAAGATACCCCTCAACCGATGAGAAATGGTTTACTCACAAAATTAGACTTCAATTTGATGAACTGAGGTAATTTATCTTTCGTTCGTACGTGAATCCATCACTTCAATGTTACTCGTGGTACATTAACTGTAAATTTGTACTGTTTCTAATAGATAGATGAGGATAGTTTTATCTTTTCTACTACCTATATTTTCCCCACTATATTTACTAAACCACTTTTTAATCTTCTATTTTTCTCAAGGACGCGTACTAAGATATATCACTGTAAATTTGTAAGATACCAATTAAACTAATGCGTTGAAGTAATTTGTTATTTTTTTTATTCATAAAAAGATGTTTTTCTTTTTATAATTTTTCTTTTGTTAACTATGTGGTAACTAACATACACGTTATTTACATTTGTAGTGCTTAGAAGACAAACTGGCTCCATGGCATTGGAACCTAGGTGTGGCCCTCTATCAAAGCCTAGCAAGCTTAACTTCGGAGCAAGCATTGTGGTGGTTTCTTTGATGCTCTGCTTTTAGTAGGTTAATAATCCTATTGGATCATGGTTCAGAGTAATTTATTGAAGGGTATCGTTATTGGCAGTTTGACACCCAGTTTTCTCTATTTGATGCACTCCTTGTAAGAATAAGATGTTCTAGATACACTCCTTGGATAAGTTATTTAACGAATATCTTATTCTTCAAGACCAATCTTGCAGAGTTATTTCAGCTAGGAATTAAAAAAAAATCACACTAAATATTTTATTGATCTTTGATTATTTTTCCAATTCATTTTTCTCTCTTATATTTCATTTTACTCGATTTCTCCGTAAATTATTTGGATGCTTTTTCACATAATCATAACTATTTCTTCATGAACATGACAAAGGAATACAAGAAGCTCTACGTGTTAGAATTGTGAACAACGGAATTATCTAAATAATCAATAATACTGACTGATGGTGCCCAAAATGAGTCTTGGGTTCCAAAGCAGTTAAATCAATAATACTGGTAACACGATTAGAGAGAAAATGTTATTTATAGTTATAAACTTATAATGACGGTTGGGGGTTGGAAATTCTTGGTAACTTGAGATTGGAAGTAGTCTTGTTACCTGGATGGATGGGACTAGGGAGTGAGTCTGAGGCCAAAACCACCAACTACTAGCCAGCGTTCATAAAATCTTGCGCAGAGATGGAGGATTGACGAACACGGAGAAGAAAATAACGCAAATGGACCTGACAACGTTACGCGTGTTTGTGATGTATTAATGGGGTAATACATCAAAAGAGATTAACGTTAACCATTGTATATGTATCAGTGGATATTAGTTTTGATGTGGAAAAATTTTATCTGTCAATATCTCTAACTTGTCAGTTTTGACACTTCAAAAAAAAAAAAACTTGACAGTTTTGTACGCGGATGATAATCATCGATGAAATGTAAAACACTCCAATTAGGTGCAGGCTATGGCCTAAGGTATAATTTAATATTGTAAATTAATAAAGAACTATATTTTATAAAAAAATATTGACTTAAACTATAGGTTACAATATATGTTTGGTTCCTCATCTTATATTTTGGTTTTAGTATGGTCTTCTAGGTTTAAAAATTTTATTTTGATCTCTTAAAGTGTTTTTGATAGATCAATTTGATCTTTTATCAGTTTACCATAATAATTAAATTGTAGTTTACTGTCCACAAAATTAAATTATTAAATAATTATTTGTTTATTAAGGTTGGAGATGAGCGGGTATCTATTTGTAATTTAAAAAAAAAAAAGAGTGTAAATATAAGTATTATAGTATTTTTCATGTCTCACTCTGCACACATTATACATAGAGATGGGATCCGTTTACATCGGTGTAAGAATTGATAGTTTTACACAATTTAGTAATTTTTTATTGGATAAGTATTTTACAAAATCCACCGTTAGATTGAAAGCTTATATCATGTAAATCACATGTCTCAAATTTCATATTAATCCAAAATCATTTGAAACCTAATTGATATATATATATATATATATATATATAAATTAACGTAATATGTACTTCTAAAATATATGAAAATTAAATTTTGTGAAATTTGAGACATGTGATCTACATGATATATGCTTTCAATCTAACGGTGGATTTTATAAAATACTTATCCAATAAAAAGTTATTAAATGGTGTAAAACTATCAATTCTTACACTAGTGTAAACTGATCTTATCTCTTATATATATATATATTGAATATTAATGTATCAAAATATGTTATTTAAATAAATAATTTATATTATACATATATTTTATAAAAAATTATATATTTTTTTATTTTTATGACTAACAATAATATTCTAACATAGAATAATGAATTCTAATTCAATGTATCTTATATTAAATTTATTTTATATTTTATTTAAAAATAATGAACTATTATTTATTATTTATAAATTTATTGATAAGTTGTTTTAAGATTTACTTTAAATTGTGAATAATATTTTATATTATTTGGTGTTTTAATAAGTAGTATAGATATATACCTATTTAATCACTGAAATAAGAGAGAAATAGATGGAATTGAAATGAGAGGGATAAGAAATATTTCAGTTGTCCTTTTGCAGGGAAATCAGAGTGAGAATAAAATTGTGAGTTATAAAAGTCTTCCCTCCGATCCCACGCGTGAAAGGGAGTAGATTTTATCACAATATTGATGTGCTAAGTATGCACTTACAATTTTGTGCATTTATCTTATTCATTATTATAAGACTCTTGTTTTATTCCTTAATTTTGTTAATACAAATAACATTTTTTAAATTTATTTTCTTCTCTCTTTTTTCTCTATTTTATACTCTATCCAAAGAGAGAGCACTAGTGCTAATTTACACTTATGTTGAGAAGAGAGAAATATAAATATTATAAACGTTATGATACATAGAAATGAGAAATTGAAATAAATAATAGTGTATAATATGTGGAAGTGCACATGTATCATCACTCATTACATTTTGAAGACAAAAAGTGTGAATTCTACAATTGATTTTTTTGGATTTATATAGTTTATGGTAGACATATGAAGCTAACAGAGCTTGGATAAAGGATGACTGCAGAGAGAGTAGATATTTCAACTTACGGCAAGAATAACTATCGGTTCCTTAGTGAGCTTGAACAACTTTATGATCATTAGATTAAGATGAGGGGCCATCATGCACGGTTCCGGAAAAAAACAAAGGAACGGTTTCGAAGTGTTAAAGCTAGTTAATTTTTGTTGGTTTCTTCCAAAACATGGTCCTCTTGCTTAATTTGTTGGCAAAGTTCTTCATATAAGCGAACAGTGGAGTCAGTGAACTTCTCCATGGCACCAAAGATCTGCTTCAAACCTGATTGTAGGTTAGTAGTGTCAACGACATCAGCATGATGCACAGCATCTCCACGTAACAGTGCATCAGAGTCTTCTCTGCCAACTGTAAGCATCTTTTTCTCATGAGCCCGCATCACTTTGTGCATCTTTTGCTCTTCCCTCTCCAACATTTTTATCTTTCTCTCAAATTCTTTGTCCCATGTTAGTTTTTGTTGAAGGTCTAAAATATGCTTTTCCAAGAGCTCATTCACTCTTAGCATGAACCCATTTACGGCTTCGATTATATTCTTCTCCGAGAGATTATCCACTGCCTGTGACCATTTGTGACAGATCACAAACACAGGTGGTGCCCCAATCTTGCTAGGTGAGAAAGGAGTTGAATCATCGGGTACTTCTTCAGGTTCGTATAATAGACATCTTACTAGCCAACCATTCAAGGCTTTCACATGAGACTTCTGGGCGTGAATCCAATCTAAGAAGCTCAAATTCCATTTCTGTACCTCAGATTTGAGTTTTATTGTTGCATCAATATGAGCATTGCCAGGCTTTGTGTTTAACGATGGGGCATCTAAAGTTTTGGCTTCAACAATTTGCTGGTATTGGCATTTGTAACATTCTTGCATGTCTTTCCACATTCCGAGAAACCTTTTCCATACAAGGATAATCATCATCAAGTGAAGGAGGGAAAAGAAGTATAATGGAAGGAAAAGAACAATCTTTTAGATGCCTTCAAGGATGCATTAATGTTCAAAACAACTTTTAAAACAAATTATATAAATAACTAAACTTGGAAGTAAAGAAGTCACTCAGGAGGTTCCTCAATGACTTTGCCGGAAAAGGGACATACACTTGCATTTTCTTAGTGTTACCACACGTTGATTTGCACTCAACGTGGTTTCCAGATGCAACAAATTGTTGCTTGTGTGTTAATTTTAATATGATTTTCCAGTGAACGTGGATCCCCAACATGTCACCAAACAGTCACCTAATTTCGTCACTAAAAATTAGAATATTCCTCATTGTTTATTTATTATCTAATTATCTGGTTCAAGTCTCTATCACAGTTCAGTTGATACAGATCATGGAGATTTAATGTTTCTAATGCAATAATAATAGGGTGTTATTGTTCTCACGCTCATACTAATCATACCTACAATAGTAGTATTAGACTATATTCACAGTGTGCTACAGACTCAGAAACAAGATAACGCCCTTAAAGAGTAAAATTACTAATTCTTAGCTATCCATTTTTCAAACATTTCCATAAAAGGTGAATAATAGAAACGCAATTATTATGGCTTAAGATCATGGCTCAAACAATTTAGCATGGAATTAGTTACGAGAAACTTTAGTTATGACTTACGTAAGAAAAAATCTGTTGATCTGCGGCCACAGCTCCTCTTCCCTCAACTTATTAATTGTAATGGAAATATTGTCAACTACTTGGATAGAAATTTTCATTTTTGTAGATAAAATCCCAACAAAAGTTTGAACAGAATCAATTTTCTGTGCGTCGGCATCCTTTTGTTTCATACGTCTCAAGTGCTTACACTTTTTCTGATGAAGCATGCGCAATTTCTCCTCAGCCTGGAAAAAAAAAATAAAAACAAAAAACAAAGCCAATTATGGATCTTCAACCCGTAGAAGACACATTTTATTTTCTTAAATTCTAATTCATACTAAAAAACTAACTTATAAAGTGTGAGGGTGTGATTTGTCTAAGCTTTATAATAATCTCTTATTATGCACAATCCTTAGTCAACATATAGGACTTGAATTTTCTTCATGCTAAACATTAGCAGGGTTGATGCATGGACATGACAAGTGATTGATTCAATAATAAATTTAGAATAGACTCTAATATGATAATATGTTTTATAAGCTTTTATCAACCACTATAGTAAAAATAAAAAAATAAAAATTTGGGTTTTTCCAATATATTTAATTTGCTAAATTTCAAAAGACTCACAAAAGTAACAATATAGTTTGAACATACTCAAGAGTCAAGAGGAAGCAAAAAAAAAAAGAAAAATAGAAGTTTATACCTTGACTTCATGATACAGCTTCTTCTCCCACATACATAGTTTTTTCAGAGTAGAGCAGAGATTAGCGTAAGTATGACCCTTGTCTCCTTCATACCCAGATCCCATTCTCCGCCCAAGCAACGAGGATTCTATGCATTTAACCCCAATAGGACTTGAGGGAGTAAACACATGCATCATCTTGCACGAAACTGATCCCAAATATCTCACACTTTTTCGTTAGTTTCACCAACCACCACAAACAATTAACGATAAATTAACAGAAAAAAGAAAAAAAAAAAACACATGCACCACCATACTTACCCGGATTGAGGTCAAATTTTCGATGGTAACGGAGTTTCCCAACGTCCAGCATTTCCAAAACGGGTTTCCCCGACTCCGACGCTTTCTCAAACAGAATCTGAATCTCTTTCACTGCCTCGGAGAAACCTTTCCCTGTCTTCACTTTCGCAGAGTCACTACATTGCTGTGGAACTGAAACAACTTCCTCTTTCTCCGAAACCACTTTCTTTTCTTTCAAATCACCCTCCTTTTTCTTCGCTTCTTCATTTTCTTCCTTGGATTTAGACTCGTCACGTTTCTCAACATTCCCCTTTTCCTTATCCGCCACGTCAGCATCACCGCCGGTAGGAAAATACGGCACGTGGTACTTCTCGTACGGCTCGAAGAAGTTAAGGAAATCCCAGGCGGAGCCGGAAGGAGGCGGCGGAGACGGCGGCTTCGAGCCGGAATAGCCACGCGGCGGAGAAAACGGAGGGTAACGAGCCGAGTGCGCGTAATCATAACGCTCGCGAGCGAACAATTGGAACTCTTCTTTTTCGGCGTCTTCAGTTTCTGATTCGGAAGGCAAAAGAACGTTTGCATCGTCTGAGTCCGAACTAAGGGAAGAAGGGGAGCGAGGGGGTGGAGATTTCGTCGAGACAGGGACATTGGTTTCCTTAATTGGAACATTAGTTTCGTCGAAACCGTCGAAGAAACAGAGGAGAGCGGATCCTAGTGTTTTCAGGGCCTCCATGTGTGCCACGTGTGCGTCGGCTAGGGCGTAGCTTTGCCGAAGCGCTTCGTCCACGAACTTGCAACGGTCACGGCACAGGGCCACCGCCGGTAGCCGGTCAAGTCTCGAGGTGTTGCAACCCATGGTTCCGACGAGTCACCGGCTGCGAACCCCAAACTGAAAAAACAAAATTAAATTAGTATTTTATTTTTTCAATCAGTGCCTGCGTTTGGTGGAAAAGAGTGTGATTTCCAGGTTCTTAAATATTTGTGACGTTTCGAAATCAGTTATAGTGAAGTTGATTTGGAAAAGCGTTTTGTGTTAATTGGTCAATTTGATAATTTAAGCTAGGAGTGGCCCGCTAAGTGCACTGTGATAATAAAGTGGCGGGTAGCGCATGTAACGTCTCTTTAGTGTCATTTTTTGAGTTTTTTTTTGCACGGATGGTCCTCAATTCACTGTTTATTTACTTTTATTGCGTGTGTATTCTAACAAATTAAGTTAACTCACAGTTCGCCGTTAGATGTATTCAAATTCACTGGAATATTTGCTGGAAAAAAGGAAAACGACGACAAGTCTTTTTAAGTAAATCATGATAAGTAGAAACTTGTCCTACATGCTGTTTTCTCTCTTCTTTTTTTCTTTTAATCTTTTGTACAACTCACCTTCGTGTCTTTTGTTCATCACATTAAAATCATTATCTCATTTTATAAAAATTGCAATTATTATCTTAGCGAAAATTATATATTGTTAAATAAGTTTAATTTCAATATATAAATTGTGTCATGGACAATTATTTATATTGTGATTTCTAATAATAATAAAAACTACTTTATCATAAAATTTGTATGTGTGTAAAGTGGAGAGAGGTAGGAATCATAACATTTGTATGAATAAAAAATCATAAAATTTGTATGCATAAAATAACGTTGGGCATTTAATTTTTTTTGCATAACCACTAAATAAGCAAATTATAATATAAAATAATTAATTTTTTATACTTTGATTATAAATTATTTCAAATATAAAATGAGTCAACCCAAGCAAAAGTAGTAGTGATGTTTTAAATATATGTTTTTTTTTCTTCAAATCTTTCAAGGATCAACACTTAAAGGTGAGATGTCAAACGCTTGAATCAACTTATTTTTAATAGACAATTTTTTGTCAAAAATAAAACTTAATTAACAATTTAATTTAAGCTTTGTGCATTTGTTGCATTAAATATATGCTCAAAGAGAGAGAGAAAATTGAAGGATAAAAAGAAAATCTTATTATTCATAATACTAATCAAACAAGATTATTATAATAGAGAGTATATATATGGTCTATTACAAAAAGTTGAGATTATTTTTGTTTAGAGGCATGACTTTTTTTGAGGTGTGACTTAACTCTCAATGAAATGTATTTTAATTTGATAATGGCCCTTTGCAGTTAGAGTCTTTATATAGAATTTATTTTATAATGCGGCCATATGAATTTTCTTATAGTTATCTTATTTTTTAAAAATTAGAACTTCAGCTTTTTCTTTCTTTCAATAATTTTATTGAAGTGTATCGATAGTATAAACTTATTTTATTATCATTTAATTATAAATTAGGATTATGTATGATAATATTATTATTTGTAATAATCATTTCAATAATTATATATAAAATAAATTCTAATTAATTTACAATATAAAAAAATATTACATAAAATTTGAACTATTTCTTTGGAAGAGTGATTTGTTTCCTACCGCATTCTGACCGTTGTTAATGATGTAACAAGTAGTTTAACTTACTTAAAAAAAAGTAGTTTAACTTACCAAATACAGCCTATGAAAGATTGAAAGCTTGTTACTTCTTAGCATCAAGTGTAGAATTATTCATCTTAGGTAAAATATGTTGAGTTTTTATAAAATTTTTCATATTAATTTGATATTTTATAACAATAAAATATGTTTTTAATGGTTATTAGTGGTAACTAATAGATTTATATGTGTAATTTAATTATAAATTAATTAAATAATTTGTGGTGGTTAAATATTCTAAAATGAATTAAATAATTTATGATGGCTAAAATTCTCAAAAAATTATAATTTTTTGTCACTTCTTGAACGATTTTCTTACACTTTTAAATGAAATTCAGGAAAAAATAAAATAGTAATGAGTTTTGGTGTCTAACTACATTATTATTATTGACTACCAACAAAAATATATTTTATTTTTATAAAGACCAAATTAATATAAAAAAAAATTACAAAAATAAAATTAATACTTTCTAAACTTTAAAGAGGCTCAAGTAAACATATTTTATCCTTAATTTTATGAAATGTCATTCAATTCGTATTAAAAAGAAAAATATTATTTTCTTTTTTTAGGGAAAAAGAAACATATTCTTAATGCCTTCATTTGTTTGACTTCACTTTTAGTGTTCTATTTTTGTGGCTTCAAGTTTGTGTGTAAAATCCAAATTTATGATATCAAGTTATCACCGAAAAAAACTATGCAACTGTAAAAGTACTTAAGCACATTCTATCTTTGTTGATTTTAAAAGTAATAAATTCATTAAACTATTTTTTTATAACTAAGAATTTTAAACACTTCTGAAAAATTCGAAATATCTTTACAAACTTACAAACTTCAGTGTTTTAGACTAATTATAAGATTAATTCTAAATTAGGGTTTAGTCAGGTTAAAATTATTAAACTATGATTTAAAGGCCAAATTTTTAAAATTTTACTTCAATGGAAATTGTCTAAAATCTATTAGATTTAATCTACACCTCACGTCATTATGAATTTATAATGGTATTTGATGTCTAATCATTGACACTAGGAAAACCGTGGTAACCATCCATTGCCTTTGCAACCGGACTCCCTTAAATTTGCGCAACTTTCAACTTGACTATTAATACTAATGATTGTTCACCAAAGGTGAAGGCAATGAATTCCCTAGCTTTTTGATCGATTATAAGGAAGATGAATGAAAAAATCCAAACGTTATCATTTTCACTTGGTTAAGTTCAAAGTGAACTATTATGACGCCATAGGGAAATTTGGAGGGGTTGGTATCGAGGCAATATGATGAAGTTGATTAAGTTGGAAGGATATGGAAATGGGAGCAAAGCTATTATAATTAGTACTAGTAAAAAAAAGTTTCAGTGAACGCCCTTTGCCCTTGATGGGAAATTAAATTTGTCTTTACATGAAAAGAAAGTTGTGAGTGGAATTCCAACTCGCGTTGAGTGTGCTAGCCATGTGTGCATGCCTTCTCTTTAAGTGTCTTGTAGTTCCATCTTTTCTCATAGTGCCCTTCTTCTTTTTCTGATGTGGAAACTACTCTGGACTGAATATATAGAGAACAACAATGCTCTTGCTATATCGTGCCAATTGCCATATCCTAATTCTACGAAAAGTCATAGTCCTTCTTAAATAGTAAAAAACTATTATAAAATACGCACACATATGCAGAATTATGTTATGAATCCAGTGAAACTCGAATACCAATCCCAAACACCTAGTCCGACAGAAACATGGCGAAAGTCTGCTACTAAATGCATTGATATATACATGACATAAGTATGATAAAAGGCAGATAATTCGGAAATTGTAGGCTGTGCTTGATTCAACAGAAAAACAAAAGAAAAGAAAACATAAGAAAGAAAAGATTTAAATATTTTTCTTTTCCTTCATTTGTTTTGAGAGAAAATAGAAGAAAACAATCAGCCAAAATCAAAAATGTTTTCCGTCCAAATTGAAAAGAAATGGTGGGGGAAAAGTTTAATGAGTTAGGAAATGACTAAAATATCCTTAAACTTAGTTGATAAATAATTTTGTTTAAGGATATTAATGTCATTTTATATATTTATATTTTTCTTTCTTCTCATTTTCTATACAATCAAACAAAAGAAAAGAAAACTCATTTTTCCTTTCTTTTCATTTTCTCTTATAACAAACAATTAAATAATCCTCTTATTTTCTTTTCTATTTTTTTCTTTTCTTTCACTTTTCTTTCCTTTTATTTTCTTTTGTACCAAACATAGGGGTAATTTGCTTAGAGGGACATGTTACTTTTTAGGTGGGTCGTTGTCAGTAGATAAAGTTGTTAGAGTTCTATTTTTCATCCCCTATGGTCCTGGTGGGATGAGTCGTTTTTACAGACAACCATAACTTTATACCATGTTGTCATAATTTGCTTTCAAATAAAATCTACCTCTAAATATGTCCATACTTTTTTTTAGTAAAACAAATATGTTCATGCTTAAAGGTATATTTTAAGTTTTTAACGGGTTGTCTCGAGTAATGATTTGTAAATATATTTTTATATATTATATTTTATTAATATTTATCATATTTTAATTTTTTTTTACATCATATCATCTATTATATTTTTTGTTCTCTTATAGTCTTTAAATAATAAATAAAATTTAGTATGAACCAAAATTCCCCCTTTTTCATGCGTGTTCCTTCTGCCAAAAATCCAAAATTCAGCAATTTTAAACAAAATGACAATTTTGTCGTATGAGTGTGACGCAGAACGGATGGCATGCATGTCAGTGTCAAAATATTTTTTACATTATGCAGTTAATTGTCCTCACAGTACCAAACAAATTTTAAAAGCACACCAAAAATAGAAAGCATGAATATCAAAACTCAGTAAATTTAAAATTTAAAATGGAGTCCCTGATTATGAGTGTAGTTGGTTTCATGCGAGGAATTAAGAGAATTCATTTTGAGTTAAATTTGATTTTTTAAGAATATATATGTTTCATTATTGATAAGTAAAACTAATTTTATCTCAAAAATTTGATTTGCCTGAAAAAACAGCTTTTATGTGTTAGGTTGAAATTTTACATTAACGTTTATAGTAAATTTGTTTACATACATACTATTTAAATTTATTTTCATAGAATTTTTTTAATTTTTTTTTTTACAAACACTAATTAATAAGACCCTTATAAAAAAAGTTGATAAATGCTTAATCATTGATGTTCCTAAATTACGAAATTGCAAAATGATCTTATAACATATGGTGTATTCTTGAAGATAAAGATGATAGATGATAGTAGGAAATAGTTAGAGTTTTGGTTTTTGAGGTGGAAAAATTAATTAATATCAAATTTTTAAGTTATGACTATAAAATTCTAGGATTATTGATATAATATTAGTTTGATTTTAAAACTATAGTATTAAATAATGTAATAATATAAGGTGCATAAGGTCAACCCAACGTTTATGCAGGTCAGACGTGAATTCTAATATGGGACTTTTAATTTGAGCAATAAGAGTATTTTATTAAGTTTATTACAATTTTATCTAAAGTTTGTCTTCATGAAAAGTCTTATCCAAAGTTGCAAAATTGGGTTTCTCTGGTGCCAGATAACTTGAAGGAGAACTAATTATTTTACCATGGGTTAAAAATGATTGCTACCAAATCATACACAGTACTTAATTAATCTCCTATAATATTGGAGTATTATCACTTTCCACTTCAATTGTGTTGTGTCAAATATAACTATTGGACTTCTCTTGCAAATTTAATTTTCTACTTATTATTTTCCTTTTTAATTAATAATATTGCATGGTTCCAGATGCTTCAACGTTTAATTGGATCTCAATAACAAGTCTTCAATGTGTCTAAATCCTATTAGAATTCTTCCACCTAATCAATGTTTTTTATATCAACTATAATGAACGTTGTTTTAATATGAACAAGGGATATAAAACTGGAAGGTCCATAGGAAATTAAGATTTTTTGAAATTGAAAATATTTTTTGCTGGGATCTAATTACCTTTCATAAATATTTATTCAGGTAAAAGAGTTCAATGTAAATCTCATGAACTAGAACTTTGGGAATATAATAACGTTCAATGTATTAGAGTTCAACGGAAATAATAAATACAGAGAAAAATGACTCGATACGAAAAGAGAAAATAGATTTTTAACTTGAAGTTTGTAGAAATAAATAACACAATAAAAGATTGAATTGTGTTTTTAAATTTTTTAAAACTTTTATTAGAACTGTAAAATACATTTATCATCTGATAAATATAAAAAAGATTATATCATGAAAAAAAAAAAGTTTTATTTAGAAAGAAGTTGTAAGATTTAAAAACAAATTTAAAATTCTTTGTCAATCAAACAATAAAGCACACAAAGAAGAATTTATAATGATTTATGTTGACCTTGAGACTACGTCTACTATTGGTAATCACCAAATTTTTACCAATTTATCAAAGTTATATGTATTGCTCACAGTCTTTTGTAGCTCTTACACTTGTAAGTTCTATTCCAAGTTTGACTTAAACTCAATATTCCTTGTTTTACCAAGTCACTATTTACTCTAAACAAATTAATAAGATTTGTTGGAATATTGCTCACTAACTAAAGCATGATCGTTTAACAGACATATATCACCTAGCATTTTTAGTCTTTTTTCTCATGATATACAAGGTGTTTTAAGAGTTTTATATCTTTATAAGAAATAATGAAAGAATGATTCATGTAGATGATCCATATCGTTTTTCTTCAAAACTTATTCTATATATAACCTTCATATCCAAATATTTGTTGTCTTTCAATGGTTGGATTCTTCTAAGTATCATGTTGATAAAATAATGTGTATTGTACTTCAGTAGAAAAATACTTTTTTCATCATTATATGTATGTAACAATAGAGCGCGTCTTTTGATGATGATCAATATCTTTTAGATTGTTAGTGTTTTCTTCATAGGACTTTGATAGATCATAAGAGAATGTTTATGCATGAAAGAATTTTAGACATAAGTATTAAATGAAAGTTTTTAATACACTATTTAAAAATGCTATATATAAGATCATCTTATGAGTGTACCATTTAAAAATGTAAAAAATATAAAGACAAATTATGATATGATAGCATATCAAACACAACTTTTATTATTTATATTTATTCATACATAATTAAAATAATTAAGTATATTAATTAATCTTTTCAAGACATAAATATCTTTTGATTTAACAAAGTTACACAACCTCTTTCTAAGGATACCATTCTTGATTCTTTATGTGGTTTAAATGATGAAGGTTCATATGATAGGTCTTAAAGATGTTTCAAGCTTGTATTACACATGACACTTCAAATAGATTTGAACCAATATAATGTTGGATTTATTAAAATTAAGTTCACAAAAAGATTTAAGTTTGAATCTTATTGATATAAAAAAAATATGATTGAAAGAGATTTTTTTAAATAAATGGTTAGTCAATTTTTTTTACAAAAAATATTTTTCATCAAAATTAGTAAATTCTCTACATTATTGAAATCGTAACAATTTTTTAAAATAAATTTGACAGAAACTTTGATGTTTGAGATGAAAATGTAGTGTAATACAGATATTCAATATTAAGGTTTGTAGCAAAACAAAAAGTCCAGCATCGATCTCGTACTCATTTATACCACTATAATCTCAAGTTGAAAATAATTAAGGTGTGTCATTTTATAGTTTAAGATAAGATTCCTTTGTCGCAAAGACATTAATTAAGAGTCGGTTGAAATTTCAAATGAATTTATACTTTGTGGCCGATGCCATTTAATTATACGCATTCCACGATATCATCTTGACTACTTCTAGCTAACTATACATAAATGTTAACAATAAATTTTAATCCCGTTCTTATTAATCAATCAAAGTTATATATGGAGTAAATTTTATACCGTCGGGACATTAATTGTATTTATTTTTTTTATTTAGTATTTTATTTATAAAATAATATGGAGATAAATATTTTTTTTTTTAGAAAAATATATATAACATTATTCAAATGCCTAATAGTATTAAGTGATGGGAATTCAATTATAAAATTACAATAATATAAGTATTTAATGAAAATATACCATAAAAATTTAATAAAATTGTGGTGATTTATTGACTAATTTAACCATAAAAATATACCTAAAATTAAGAATCATGTAGACAATTTTGAAGAGTAGGATTTGACTTTTGACCCCTCTCTTTTGACCACTTCTATTCAAAAGCAAGACATAATTGATGTTAACCACATTTGAGTTTTTGATGAAAGCATAACCACATTTTAGTACAGTTGCAACTAACACAATAAGATTAATTAGAGGGACCACACTACCTTGTGATTAGAAAATTGGGCCTGCTAGAAGGAGGCCTATATATCCCATACTGTCATGAGCGAAGATGGGCTGTCTGTGCCGGTGGAAAATTCGTTTTCATTACACAAGATGAGAACCAAGAGGAAGCAGGATCAATGATTAGAAGAAATTAAAGGTTGATTTTCTTGAGCAACAGTCCTAATAATGAAGGAATGATTTGAAAGTATTTATACATATATAAAAAAGGAATGATTGAGAACGCTTCGCAGAACCTATCTTTAAAATAAATAAATAAATTCTTTTTTTTTCGGCTCAATAACAAAATGGAAGTATACTAAGGTAAGGTGGATTAATAGATTAAACTAAAATACTGAACTTTTAATTTTTTTTTAGTTTTTTCAATATATCATAGTTTTATTAATTTTTAAAGTGTATCTCAAGGTTTCATTAGCGAATTCCAAAAATGAATCATAATAATAACTGATCAGGGATAAAGAAAAATAATAATTCATATGAAATCATAAGTCTAAAATAAAATAATCATAATGATTAAGGCCCGATGTTCAGTTGTGCTTAACAAATCATGTGTGCTCTAATTATTTTCAAATGGTGATGGTAGGTTTAACGTGCTACCTTTTTATCCTTTACAGATTTAGGCATTTGGCTAATTAAGTTTTGTTGTCATCATGTTTCATGTCCTCTTCGTATTTAAGAACCGTCAACATGCCATGTGCGTCTAATGGCTCATCGCAACTTCCATCTTTTCTTGTATTAAAGGGAATCTTATTCCCATATATATATACTCCTAAATAATGCATGTAAAGTTGAAAAAAAAAATTAATTTATACTATAAAAAGGGACTTGCCTACGTGAAGATGGTCTTACTCTTTGGGGTTTGGGAGCCAGGGTGTTAAACATGTGGCTAATTAGTTCTTGAGACATGATCAATTAATTTTGCTTGCGTGTCTAAGTGTTTGCTCTAGTGGTCTACAATACAACGGAGAAATGCACGAACTATTTTATTATCAGAAGGGAAAAAAAAACTGAATTGTCTATCTGGTTTAATTAAAGTATATGCGCTCCTCCAATACCTATGGACAATATTTATTTCATAATGAACCTTTCCCGTTTTGTAAATATTATGGTATAAATCGCCAGCACATCAATGACCTGGTAGTCTTGAATTTGAATTTGAGTCTAACTGTGGATACTTACCAAAAAAATAAAATAATGTCAATCCTCAAATGAATTTATTCAGATTCACATATTCAATCCTCACAAATTCGGGAAATAGATTCGAAAATAAATAAACGAGAAAACCTGGAGAATTAACTTACACATATTGGTGTTCAATACCGATGAACATAACGAAAGGTTATCCAAGAAGACAGCCAATATATATGATACATGATGTTCTGTACGTATAACGCTATTCAATCAATATAATGTTCTCGTCATACACGTGTGTTCGATATGAGCATGATGAAATTTTCTAATTTTCGTATGCGTATATGCCGTTAAAAGATAAGAGGACGAGGACACATTATAAAAAAGAATGAAGTTTGTTATCTTTTCTTCAAAAAATAAAATAAAAAATATAACACAAGTAGTATCTATCTACTGTGTAAGGGTAAGAATATTGAGCAGCGCCACCCGAGAGTTTATCAAAGCCCTGAAAACTTTATCGGTAACAGTTTCAATGCCACAAACACATTCCTCCAAATCCCGCATCTTCTTCAAAACCAACCTCACCTCTTCATCACCCTTCTTCTTCAGATTCTGATGAAGCCTTTCCACTAATTGCACCCCATTTCGAAGCTCTTCAATGCCTTCATGCTCCTTATTATTATTATTCACCCTCCCACCGTAATTTCTCGACAACTTCACCATCTGCGTCCACGTCATCCTTCGTGACGCAAACGACATCCCAATCCCGTTGAACAGCGCAACGGAAACGGACACCGTGACGCTCATGACATCCGCGATGACGTGTCTCAGTTCAGCATCCACAATGGAAGATGGAACCTGCAGCATGGAATGTTGCTGATGTTGTGTGACGTTAACACATCGGAGGACAGACACGAGCTTTTCCATTTCCTTGGAAATTTTTTTCTTAGCTTTTACGTAGGCGACAACCTTGGATTCGTCGCGTTTTCTTATGACCATCTGAGCGGAGGAGTGTTCTTCCTTGAGAGACATAATGGATGTTTGGAACATTCCGAAGGCGTCGACGAAACGGAGGAAGTCTTCTAGAAGCTTCTCGACCCAGAGAGGGTGGCTTCTGAGGGTTTCTAGAGTCTGGGGGAGTTGGAGGATGTGTTGAAGGGTTTCGTGTGTGTCTTTGAGAAGGGTTAAACCGTGGGAAATGGTTGTGTGTGTTTGTGGATTGGATTTTGAGGTGGAGGCCCAGGCTGTGAGGCCGTTGATCTCGTCCTTGATCTCTGAGATCAGAGGGTGAGATCTGCACGGAAGACTGATGGACCTGATGTGGTGAGATATGTGCGGTTTCGGAGCTGATGGACGGTTGGGATTTTTGTTTGGGAATGAAAGGGAGCGCCGGAAAACTCCTACCATGTTTCTATTTGAATTTAATGAATGAATAAGCAGCGGTGCCAACTGCCAAGTGAGAGGGAAGGAATTTAGAGAGAAGTTTCTTGTATTTTGGCGAGGGTGAAGGTATTTCGTTCAAGTATTTATATGACGGATATCATATGTGTGTAATAGAATTATCATCAATTAAAAATATTTATGTACGTTATACTACAATAATTTACTCAACAATTTTTTAATCTTTCTCTGTCACATTATATGCTTAGTTTCTGTAATACACGTGCACACCAAGACATAGACACAGTCGCCGAGCTTAATTGTTTCCCCCTCTAAGAAATAGAAAAAACTAGTATTTTAGCTACTTCTTTTTTTTTTATTATTATTAAATTTCTTGTTAGTAGTAGTAGGTAATAAGGGATAATAATGTAAAAGAAACTAGTCTAGCTTTCCTCTCTAATATCAAAATTTGCCTTTCTAAAATTTAGTAAAATAAAAGAAAAACCAAAATTAATTACTACGTTAAAAACAATTATTTTACATTCCATTTCTTTCTTAGTGATTTTTTATCACACTTTCTTTAGTGATAATTAAATCAGATTACAAGATGACAGTGGATCAGTTTCATAATAATGAGAAGATATTTTTTTAGTGTTGAATAATTCTTGACCAAATTACAAAGGTCTTGAGATTATTTTCTTCTTCCTGTATTCAATATGGTAGCAGACAAGTTAATTTGGTAGTGCATTCCTTAGCAAAAAATCTCTGTTTTTTTTTTACGTTGAATATATTCATATGTGATTTATCATTCTATTCAGATAGATTTTGTTTAAACTTAAAAAATATAATTCAAAAATAAGTGTTTTTATATAAACATATTTTTAATAAGAAAATCATTTTTAAGAAACAAATAAGGTTTGTTTATTAAAATAAGCATAAAATTGATTTTTATAAGTAAAAATAATTTAGACAAACACATTTAAAAAATTATTTATTTTATCAAAATAAATATTTATTTCAACAAATAAATTTAAACAAATCGATTTACTATATCAATGAAAAGAATCTACAAATAGATTTATCATATCAATGAAAAGAATCTAATTGATTTTGTTGTGGTATAAACAAGAAAAGAAGATATTTGTTAACATTTTTCTTACTTTATTTCACTTCAATAACACAAAAACATGAAAACATATGATTAATTTTTTTTTCTTTTTGAAGAAAACAAATATTTAGCTACTATATATAGCGAACTAGCTGTCACTAACACAACTTGGTGCATAATCATGTAAACAACCGCGTGCCTCGGCGTGGTCTCCTGTAATGTCTGATATGGATTAAATGGAATCTTAAATGATTCATAGCTTTCCGGCGATTCTCTAATTTTTCTATTGATTGAACGCGTGTTGATTGTAATTACACAGATATTGCCATCCCTTGGAACTCGAAATACTTGATCTGAAGATGTTTAGTCCAAGAAGATTATACGCTGGGTTTATAATTTCTAACAAGATTATGTCGAAATCAATAATCCTCCAAAATATCCGGAAAATGATTTTCTTAAAGTCAAACATCTAGCGAGCCTTTTTTTTGTGCAGAAGAAAATTAAAGGGTCTAAGCTAATTGTTGTTACTAGAAAAGTATTTATTGTTCTACTCATGCGGTTCAACTTGAAATTCGGGGGTTAATTTGAACCAAAAAGGCTTAATATTCCTTCGTTAAAACTGAAACTATCATTAATCTTCTTGGTACGAATTGTTGAAAAACTGTTTCATAATCCTTTTAGGATCGACTTGTAAAGTGATCATGTATGCCAAATTGCCAATTCATGTTCATATATATGCTTTTGGTTACTGACGTACTTTGTAATACTGCTATATAATGACCCGTTTATTGTAACCACGGATAAAGCCCTTTTAGGAATCACTGATGCCTTCTAACAGCCTCAATAACCACGGTCGTTGTAATCTAATTGCCGCATTTGCGTGTACATATTAGTGCATTAATTTGTTAATCCTAACTACTACCGGTTCATTTTGCAGTAAATAGACACCACATGGGCTTGAATATTTTTTTAGAACCTGTAAATTAAGGTATTTTTCATTTTTATCCTTATAAATTTATTTTTTCATTTTAATTCTTATAAAATATGTTTATTTTATTTTTTTCTTAAAATATTTTAAATAATATCTTTTTTATTGTTCAAAGTATCGTCTAAAGTATCTTAAGAGCAAAAAATAAAAATAAAATAAATTTTGTAATGACTAAAAAAAAGTAAATTTACAGAAAAAAAAATTAAAAAAAAAAACACTAAATTGCATATGAAGGGAAATATATTTAAACTCCATATTACATAATGTGAATCAAGACTTAATTGGATGAGTAATCCTATGTCTTCCTAAAATTAAATTAAAAGATAAATACATTAATTTGATGATGTTCCGACCCTTTCCTACTCATAAGCTCAAATTTTCAAAACCAAATACAAGTAATTAATCCAAATGGGATAGAGAAGCCAATATATGTGGGCAGGCCTATTGGCTTCTCTGTTAACATGACTTAAGGAAATCTTTATTAAAAATCGACTAAATTGAGTATCATGAGCTATGGACTGCCTTTGTTTTTTGTAAAACCATCGACCAGACAAGAAGCGTTTGAATCAATTTCACTATCAAGGAACGAGTGTAATTAGAGATAGAGTCCCCATCCTAAAGCTAGCACCTCTGCTGTATCGGAAGAAACTTTAATATATTAATTCAAGATGATGTTGCCTTGCTGATCCAGCAAGATACCTCTAAAACCTATGTATCCGGTGCTAGAACAGCTAGCTAGCGAGGAGATGAAAAAAAAAAAAAAAAAACACAAGTGAACTTTTCTTGAGACATGCATTCAATAGCTGATATTCAAGGTCATCATCATTGTTACATTTATAAAAAATGACTTTTATGACTTCATCGCCAACCATTTTTGTAACATTTGTTATATACTGTAGTATTAGTAACATTTATGAGATAAGAATTTATTTTTCACCTATTCATTATGACTTCATCTCCAACCATTCTTGTAACATTTGTGATATACTGTAGAAGTATTAGTAACATTTATGAGACAAAAATTTATTTCTCACCTATTCATTTTCATTCTCTTTGTTTCCTTCTTCACATCAAAACATAGATTAAAAGTTTTTGTAGCACTTTAAATAAATATTTATTTATTTTAATACGAACAATGACTTTATTATTAAGAGCACTTTCCTATTAAAGATATTATTATTTTTTATTAAAAATAGATAAATTTTGAATACTTTTTTAGAACACTTGCTTGCTTAGGGGAATTGTTGTTATTAAAGCAAACTTTTAATAACATTTGTAATATGTTAGGTTTGGTAGTAAAAAGATTATTGTGGGTGCAAAGTGATACTCTCTCCCTTTGTATCATTATAATTATCGTTTTAGGTTATTAATTTAATTTATAAAATTAATCTTATCATTATTATTATAATTTTTTTCATATATAAGATATATATAACTGGAAAAAAATTTAGTTGGTGTTATATTAAAAATCTAAAAATAAAAATTATTTTTGGATAATTT
>PYAF01001808.1:444909-479890 GCA_007407185.1 Glycine tomentella
CGCGCAAATATATACACGTATTTTATCTTTAAACAGTTTATTATTTAATTTTACTTATAATTAAATTCATTTTATTTTATTTTTTACAGAATTAAATTCATTTTATTATTACCTATTTATTTTAACTTCTTTTACCTCACAGTGATGTGAAGTATTCCGTGTTGATGCGATGATTCTTTCCTACATACATATATTATTTAAAATGATTTTTTATTGGCAAATAAGTTGTTTATACTTGTGGCACCTGGAAGCATTCTTCATCTCCACCTTCATCTATTACATTTTAGTCATTTGGTTTATATAAGTATTTGAGTTAATCATTAAACTTACAACACTCATATTATGCCACTTTCAGAGATTAAGTTAGGTAAATCATACATGTAAGACTAACGAATGTTAATGATTTAATGCTAAATATACATTATTATTATAGGACAAAACATTGTCTCCTTTTTTCGTATGGGATAGAAAGAAAAAGCAAAACAGGCCCAGAAAAACTATTGTACCCGTTAAATTATTCTATCCACAAAACATAGTCACTGTTCAATATTCAATGGGCCTAAGCCTAATAATGGGTAAAATATATATGACCCAAAAATAATATAGAAAAGAAAAGAAGCAAGACACGCACGAATAATTGCCCTTAAGCTCAAACACACACACACACACACACACACACAAAAAAAAGACATGCACGAATAAAAAGGAAGAATATGGTGTTTACATGAAGCGGTTGAAAGAGAACATGGGTTGCGTGGCATGGATATATGTTGCCACGTAAATAAAAAAGACACGCGTCCAATATACAAGGTGAAATGAAGATGTACATAATGAGAGGGGTGGGATCACTCACTCAGCCTCAAATTGTCATAAATGGAAAAAGAGGGTGAAAATGAAAAGCAAACACTAGGGGAAGGACCCCAAATCTCAAGAATGGAGCCGGTAACACATGGTGCCTACGGTGGTGGAATGTACGGTACGGAGAAAGGGCAACCGGAGAAACAAACAAAGCCACCGGCAAGTGAGAGCCAGAGTGCTGATGGCCCCGTTGATAAGGACGCTACCAAGCCCAAACACAATCCTCCCCCTTCAACTGGAGACAGAGATTTAGATATCACTGGCCAGTCTTATATCCAGTAACAAAATATAATAATCCATTATCAGGGTGTTGCTTCATCTTTTATGTTTTTGTTTTTCTTTCCTATATATGGTTAGTGACTTAATGGTACATCTCCCTGAGCACCTTTTATGTTGCTTTTCTTTTAGGCAGCCAACACTTTTATCCTTACTAAGTGATGCTACAGTTTGCTACATAGTCTTTTAAAAACTAAGTGGGAATAATTTGTTAATGCATACCTTCGCAAAATAAGTAGATATTATAATACTGAATGTCCGTATTAAAAAAATGGAAAATGATACAGATATTTCACCACCATAAATCATAATTAGTCAAAATGTTTTGATCATTTCAACCGTACTAAAATAAATACAAATAGACAAGTGAATGGAATGATTTGTGCTAATAAAACAATCTTAAAATTAACTTAAAAGCGTATCGAAATAAGTCATTTCGCAAGTCTTCTTTTTTGTTTCTTTAGTATGCGTAACATGATCATGACGAAGAAAGAAACAGCTAAGCGGACAAAAGAGAACCAGTACCACAAGTCCATTACGCTTATATGCTACCCAAAGAAATTTAAATATTGTAAATATGATTACTTGCTGCAATTCACGAATTATAACAGCTAGCAAATATGACGTGTATTTTACGGAATTTTAAGTTAAGTAAATTTTAAAATATACAAGAGAGACTAATCCTAATTCTTAAATTAAAATATAAACAAAAATTAAATTTCTAACCTTCATATAAGATACAAGAGAGCATAATATATCATATATAACATCAAAGATTTAGAATATTAACATTGTAAGTAAAAGAAAATTTTATTTTATTATATTATCTATCAACTCCTGATATGTGAAAATTTTCTAAATTTCTTTATCATCCTCTTTAATAGTTATATTATTTATCTGTAAATCCTCCGACCACTTTAAAAAGATATATTTTGAAAATTTTCAAAATAAGACATGTTAATAATCTATCTTCAAAAATGGCACTATGAATGTGGATCCGCCCATGCCTCTAACAAGAGTTGTTGGAGTTGAATTTGGTTGGAAACTAAGGCAGCAACGCGACTTCCAACAGTGTTTTTTATTGGTATAGAATAAATTCATTCAAGAAATATTCCAAGATCAACATGACTCGACTGCTTCGGATCAATTAATGTACTACTTTGGAAGTAATGTACTAATTTCACAAGTCATTTTGCAAGTCTTCTTTTTTCTTTTTTAGTATGCCTAACATGATCATGACGAAAAAATGTACTCATTTCACAAGTCATTTCGCAAGTCTTCTTTTTTGTTTTTTAGTTGACGTTTGTTTGGAATTCGCGAGTCTTCTTTTTTGTTTTTTAGTGTGCGTAACATGATCACGACGAAGAAAGAAACAGGTAAGCGGACAAAAGAGAACCAGTACCACAAGTCCATTACACTTATATGCTACCCAAAGAAATTTAAATATTGTAAATATGATTACTTACTGCAATTCACGAATTATAACAACTAGCAAATATGACGTGTATTTTACGGAATTTTAAGTCAAGTAAATTTTAAAATATACAAGAGAGACTAATCCTAATTCTTAAATTAAAATATAAACAAAAATTAAATTTTAAAATATTTTAATTATCACATCCTAAAATATTTTGAAAATGATTTTTAAGATCACCACCGGTAATACGATGGTTAAATGTCAGGACTCAGGAGTATTTAAATCATTTCTAAAAAGGTAGGGGTTTAAGTTTAATAGTGAAATGGGGGTGTGAATAATAATATTTTCCTTTCGGCATCAATTGCACCGGATTGGACCTAGGTGGGCCCGTTACAATGGACTCATGCCTCTGGCCAGTTCTTCTTTCGTCCACAGACTACACTGAACTATAAAATATGTTTCTTAAATTCTCTCTTCGTTTAACAGGCTAAAAAATTGTTGAGGCAATTCCCTTTAGCTTTTGCAAAAAATAAAACGCAAGGGCGACACCGTTTCAGTAACTTGATCCTCCGCTATTCAACAATTTGCTTCGTGGTTCATTTCAGGCCACCAGCACAATTCCTCTAACCACAGGCACCGATTTAGAAAAATAATTAAGGGCACTAGTGACAAAATATATCACGAGAGATTTAGAATGCTAACAATGCAAGATTTTCTTTTTATTGACGAATAAATTGAATCACGTCTTATAAAAATAATATTATCTATTAACTCTTAGCATGTGCGAAAAGTTTCTTCACCAACTTCTTTAATAGTTATATTATCTATAAATCCTCCAACCACTTTAAAAGAATATATTTTGAAAAAATTTCAAAATATGACATTAATAATTTATCTTGAAAATGGCACTATGAACGTGGATCCGCCCATGCCTCTAACAAGAGTTGGAGTTGAATTTGGTTGGAAACTGAGGCAGCAACGCGACTTCCAACAGTGTATTTTATTGGTATAGAATAAATTCGTTCAAGAAATATTCCAAGATCAACATGACTCGACTACTTCGGATCAACCCAATAGTCTAATTGCAGAAACAAATTGAAACCAACTGGTAGTGCAAGAGAAAAAAAAATGATAGAACTGATGCCGCTGCTTGTCTGCTTCATCTTCTTCTTTTCTTTTAGTTGGCGTTTGTTTGGAAGTAATGTACTAATTTCACGTTAGCGGTGGCCATAGCAAAATGACTGGGATTTGGGGTTTGAATTCATGTGTCTTGCTGGAACACGTGGAGTGGGGCATGCAATGTGTGGTATTAATTGACGTTGATGTTGATGGTGGAATCACATGAACAAACTTGAGAAGAGAACCAAGAGGGTACGGTGGTTGTGTTGTGTCTGTCTCTTTTTGTACTTCAAAGTTGGCTGTTGATTTTTACGTTGATCTCCAGAACGAGAGAGACGTGCCTGGTCCACTACTGTTTTTCAGTACTGAGAGCTTCGCTATGCTGATTACCAAAGAAGAGAAGAGAATAAAACAAAGGCCTCAATAAAAGAATACAACTGCTTTTCATTCTCATATATAATGAATGACGGATGGATAAATAAGTAATTAGATGAATAATAGAGTACGAATTATACTGTTCAGCATTGTTTGTTACGAACGAAATACACGAATTGAGTACGTGGGCCAATATCCTTAATTTTTAAAATGAGTTTTGATTAAAAATAGTTTTTATTTTTATTTTTATTTTTATGATCTAAGTCTAATAATTAATTAGAAAATATATTATTCATAATTATTTTCAACTATCATGCATAACTAACTCTCAGATAACTCCCAAATCCCAATTTTAATCACTCATCAAAACTGTTGAATAAACTATATTTTTCAAGTGTGGGAAAACTGTCCTAATGATCTGAAACAATCTCTGTTTTCTTATGCTTTAGGAGTTTCTGTCCGTTCGTTTCTAGTTTTCTCTTTCTCTTGTTTTCCTGTTTCGGCTTGTATTAAAAAAAAAAAAACTACGTTTAAAATGTTTATATAAATTATAGATAATAGATATAAACAATAAATATATAGATATATAGATTATAATTAAGTAATATTAATTTTATTATTGTTTATTAAAGATTAAAAAAATCTTCCTATCTTTCTTTTTACTTTAACACGATGTACTTATTTTATTAGAGTGCCATATTCACACCCACTGATATAGTTATATATTTAAATTTTGAAAATAAATATTCCAACGAGTAAAAAAAAACTGATATCTCTCCTATTTCCGCCAACTTTTGGTGAAGAGAAGTAGAAAATCTAGTAATGACTTTCCTAAATTGTGTGCACTGTACCCACAAACGATAGAAAGAAAGAAAAGGTGTTCATGGTGGATTCAAACCCAATGTACAAATCTCATCCACCAGAGGCGCACTCCAATGCGCACTCCGTTTCCTCAACTGAACAAAATCTTTAACGCACTCCCCCATTTTCATAGACTGAATTCGCTTCCTAGCAGCCGCAAATTTCTTACCAGCAACCCGGTCAAAATTCTTCTCCCAACCACTCTCCCACGTATCGTGAGCGTCGCAAAGCTGAAGCGCACCGTTCTCCCAATGTGTCCAACTCCACACCTTCTCAACCGAATCCATCACAGTTTCCACGCACAAACCCTCACACACCTCACTGCACGGCCTGCACTTGGCTCCACTCAGTGGGCCCGGACTAGACAGCGCCGCCACCGGCACGCCGAACCGCCCCGGTGGAAAATCGTACCTACGGTCCGAAACGACGCAAAACGGGAGTCGTTTTGCCACGTGGCTCACGTTCAGCGTCGTGAGTTGGGCCTTAAACGCTGCCTCTGAGTTGAGGTTGTTGAAGCCAGCGTAATCGAGGTTTGGAACTAAAGAGAGACGCGACAGTGCCACCGTCGAGGTTATGAGGTCGCCGATTCCTAAACGGTCGTTGAGTCCACCGTACGAGGAGCCCGGTGGGACCAGGTACTTGCCCGGAACGAAGTTTTCGGAACCCAACGGTGCGTTCCAGTACCCGTCAACACGTGTTCGGATTATCCAATCGTACGTGAAGTTGTTCTTCTGTTGGTGTGATTTTATCATCGTTAGGCATCCCTCCACTAGGTTAAAGTACTGAAGAAGACCCTGCGTAATAACGTAAATTAAATTCAGTCATATATCAATACCAAAAATAAATAAATAAAACAGTCATAATTAGCATTTAGTTTCTATAATTAGCATTTAGTTTCTACGTTAGCGTCATAATACTACTTGATACTTCAATTCTAAGCAAGTTTGGTTGTTTAGTTTAGCTTTACTGATTTAGCAATTAAAGTTCATAAATCATTGAGGGTAAGAAAGGAATGGTGACCCCAAAAAAGGAACTTGCCCTCACACCCTGACACTGCCCCTGTCAACCCTACTACCAAAACTGAAAACTGCCTCCTAACTCTCCAAAGTTTCAACTTTTATCCAACTCGATCCTAAATAAGTAAATATTAAACAATTAAATAAATAAAGATTTTAACAGATCCACTAGACTGTGAACATATTTAGTAAAAAGTAAAACAGGCTAGGAATTAATTTAATTATAAGTAAAGATGGTTGTGTTAGAATTACAGCAAAGTACAAAAGTGGTTGACAACTAGTGAAAAAAAATTAAATGTTTCCATTATTTATTTGAGTAATGAAACAAATTTAAAATTAATATTGTATGTTATACTTATCTTAAAATAAGTATTACAAAATTAAATTGATATTTTTTTTATCATCCCAATTTTGTGTTCAGGAACATTTTCAAAAAAAGAAGCTTGCCAACTAATTGAAAGTGTCAATCAAACTGACCTGGATATTACATAAAAACGGAAAAATATATTCCAGTAGGAAAAGGCATAATTTATTTGTTTTTCGCCTAAATGTGGAAAATAGATTATTATATATATCAGCTGTTTTTTTAAGAGACATATCAAGCTTTAAAAAATAAAAATACAAACAGATTTTATCAAATTTAATTTAATATAAATAGAAAACATTAACTTTTCAAATATTTTTTTTTCAGTTTAAATTTATTTCTCCTTTAGTATCATATTTTATATTATAATATAATAATGATATGTATAAATTCTTAAAAAAAGAACGTCACTGCCTAAATTAACTTTTAACATAAATATAAAGTTATACAAAGTATCCTTTTTAAAGATAAGTACACTTTAAAGATAAACATACGCATAAATACACGACCCAACGTGAACGTGTTACGTGCCTAGCTACGTTTAACCTCCTATATATTTAATACAGTTAAAATATTCTGTCCCACTCATAAATGACTGGGTTCCCTTAACAGTTTTTGCTTTAACCAACCTACAACATGGGTTAGGAAGATGAAATGTAGTGCAAGTAAAGATATTTGATAATAAATATATTTTACTTTTCTTTTAAGATATCATCCTAAGACTTCTGGTTTCTGGAAGGGGGGGTGAAAAAGAAATGAATTCGATACTGATATGAAAATATCCGCGAAGGTACAAAAAATGTGACCGAGCAACTCGCACAAAAAAGTGTACTCAAGACACTAACTATTTAAAAAATAAAAACAAACAATTACAAAAAATGTAACTAATAATATAATTTCATCCACTGTAATCTGTAACAGTTCGATGTACGTAAACAGCTGGTGGTCCATAATATATATTGATTATTATTTAAAAAGAAACAGAGGCAACAAAATAAGCAATACGTATAACGATATGATTCTGATGTGGTATTTTTAGGAATCAAAATCCAAAAAGGGGAAAAGTAGTAATAATAATAATAAATGAAAGAAGAGAAAATAGCAGCGAAATGACCTGGATTCCGTTGGGCGAGTTATGCGCGGTGAGGACTCGAACGAACGACTCGTTTTCCGGCAACGGTTGAGGGTGGAAGATTCGAACGGCAGCGACGTTCGGCGCAAACTTCAGGAGCGAGAACTTGAACGTGTCTTTGTCTAACGGGCTATGAAGAAAAAGATCCGAATTGGGGTATTCTTTGAGCACCATTTCGATAATGGAGGGTCCCGTGAGTTCGAACCTTCTGGCACCACCAACCAAACACACCGCAATTTTGGACCGCAACAACTCATCCTTGGAAACAACAGGATCGTCCTCGCTGATAAACTTAAAAGGGAGGTTGAAGAGAAACTGCTGAACAGGGTAAAAGGCTGAAAAACCGTTTGAAGAAGTGAATGATGGATAATGGAGAGAGAAGAACGTGATGAATAAAACGAGAGGGATGATCAACCCAGTTAAACGCCAATTGATATCAACCCATTTAGTAAAGGGCGTCACAAACTTTCTGGGGCTCTGTAACATCGTCGATCTCTTCCTTCTTTTTTCCCACAAAACCCTGAGATTTAGTAGCTTGTTCTGCCAAAGGGTAATTTATTTTATGAGTTCGTCGTGATGATGTGCGATACAACTAACGCAGAGAGAGAGCAATATGATTCAAATGATGAAAGGAGCATATATGGTTTGGTGAGAATTGGTGTTGGGTTGCACTTGCATATATTAATTGAAGGTGGCGGATACCGTACCATACCAATACCATGCGGCTATTTGGTATGACGAGAAGTTTGGGAGGTACCACCCTACAGAAGGAGAATTTTGAAAAGTCCCCACAGATTTTTCTCATTCAAACATACACCTAATTGTAACGCCCTGTTTCATTCAAGAACGTGTATCGTCATCTTCTTCATTTTTTCTCAACAAACATTTTCTTTAATGTATTTTTCTAATAAAGGGGGTTGAATTCAGTCAATAAATAGATAAAAATAAATAAAGGGGGTTGAATTGTTGTATGCGTGGCTGTTACTTTGGATACATACACGGTGTGACAAATTGGGTCGGGTCAGTTTTGGGAGATTTTAGGTGGTTGCCTAACCCAACTCAAATGACATTGATATTAATATCTTGTAAATAAGGGGTTGAAGGTGAACTGTTGTATTACTTTTTTTCCCTTTTATCAGATAGTATATACGGACACGCAGTTTTACAAGTTGGGTCAAGTATACCACAACATCTGGATGTAAATTATTTTTTAAAAAAAATGTTAGGAAGACATTTTTCAATACACATTCTTTAATATGTTAAATTTCATTAAAAAATTTCATGATAAAAGAATATAAAATTTAATATAAAAGAAAAATGTCAAAACCTACTTTTTTTGGTTATTTTTAATCAATTTTTAACCAATAAAAAATATTATAATCAAAAGAGTGTGTGACTACTGACTAGTGACTCATAAATTAAAAAAATGGTCCAGACAAATAATGATTATATTATATTATTAAATTAATTTTTTATATAATTTATTATTATATTATATTTATTTTTTATTATATAAAGTAGTATACATTGCTACAAAAAAAATTGCCCCCCCAAAACTGAAGGGTCATTTTTGTATTTTTAGGTGCACTAAAATAGTAACAAAATAAAATAAAAAGAAAAGTAAAAAGTATACTTTAATTTGACATTTATGATTAATTTGATTTAGTAAATATAAAAAGAAAATAATTAATGATTAATTTAATGTTTATATTATATTTAAGATTTCAGTTTATATATATATATATATTATTTATTATTATATAAAGTAGTATACATTGCTACAAAAAAACCAAAATAATTTGATTAATTTGATTTAACATAAAATATATTTTAATTTAACATATATGTTTAATTTGATTTAATAAATATAAAAGTAAAATAATTAATTATTATATTTCCTTAAGATTACAGTTTATATATATATATATACACTAATTAAAAATACACCTTTATTTCATTCATACATTTATGATTTAATTTAAATTATATAAAATTAATTGTTATAAAATTTATTATGTAAAATTATATGTTTATTAAATATACATTAAAAAAATTTAGTTTTACATGTATGAGCATTAATTATTTTTTACAATAATTAACTTATTAGTTCAGTTGATTGGAACATTGTGTTAATAACGCGAATGCCATATATTTGAGACATAAAAAAATACACTTAAATAAAAAATATTATGGATTGGACAATCGGTAAAAAAAATTATTGATTGGGCAATGAGTAAAAAAAAACACTTACGGATTGGACAATCCATAAAAATAACTCATACAGATTAATAATTACATAACGGATTGACGAATCTGTAAAATTTTTACAGAATCGCTAATCCGTACGAAGGTTACGGTTTTTAGACGTGTACTGTTTACACGTATTAGAAATTTGTATAGTGTTGGAAGAGGCCTAAAATGCTTAATGGGCTTTTTTATGATTAGTGTTCTGCTTAAAGCCCAGTAACTACCGTGAATGCTTACAGAAGAAAAAAAAAAAAACCAGCGAGCAGTAACGGCGTTGCCATTTTCCGTGTTTAAGTCTGTCTCTCTGGGCACTGGGCAGTGGTGTCAGCAACTCTACTTTGAATTGAGGTGTCGCACGGCGGGTATTAGTAGATTCCGCGTCGAAGAAAAAGAAAGAGCAATGCAAGCTGCGTCTTCAGGCATCGGATACGGTCTAAAATATCAGGTCCAACGCACAAAACCCTCACAAATTTTGTGCATCGATCTAACTAACTATTCCATTTCTTATACTCTTTGATATAATAGGCTAGATGCATATCGGATGTTAAAGCAGACACAGATCACACTAGCTTCCTCGCCGGCACTCTCAGCCTCAAAGAAGAAAATGAGGTACATACTCACAAATTGTTCTAGTTTGATCCCTGTAGAAATTAATTGAGTGAATCGTTCCATGATAGGTACATCTGATTCGGCTTTCGCCGAGTGGAACTGAACTCTTCTGCGAGGGATTGTTCTCTCACCCCAACGAGATCTGGGACCTTGTCTCGTGTCCCTTTGATCAACGGATCTTTTCAACCGTCTACTCTAACGGTGATTAACCTCTTCTTTTAACCTTTTTATTTGTGTATTTTCACATTGTAAGTGTTTTCCCGTATGTTGAGATTGCTTGTGCTACATTTTAAGGCTCTTGGTTAGTTTAGGAAGACTTGTGATTACCTTTATGTTCTTATTCATTTATAGGTGAAACGTATGGGGCAGCAATATGGCAGATCCCCGAGCTATATGGCGAGTTAAATTCACCTCAGCTAGAGAGAATTACCTCACTTGACTCTGATTCTGGCAAGATTAAATGGTGAGTTTGCAATTCCCGTTTGCACTTGACTCTGGAACGATGTTTTTAGAGAGTTTGGCTTCCATTATGTGCTATGTTATTTTCCTAGGTTTATATGTGGGGGAGATAGTTAAATGCTGATATTAATTATTAAGCAACGTGTCATTTCTCTAGTTCACACTTCTGGACTACCCTTTTAGCTATCACCCGAAAAATTTGCTTCTATTATTTAGGTTTAATTGCACTTTTAGCTCCTCTATTGTGACCCGATTGCCACTGTTAATTTTTGGAGGTAATCAATCTCTCCATTTTTCTAGTTAAAGAAATCAGATCCTTACATTAGCATGTTGTTCAATTACTAATAGAAATTAGAGATGTAACCAGTAATTTACATATATGGCATGGCATTGTACTGAATTACATATTAATGAATTCACCGGTGACTTTGACTTAATTAATCCCCAATTTAAATAAAATATACAATGGCATGTTTAAGTATAATAAAATGATATATTTAAATAAATTAAAGCTACCAGTGGGTCCATTATGGTGCTTGAGCCTGACTCAGTAAAATGTCATGTCATGCCATATATGTAAATCATTGGCTGTCACTAACTTCTGTATGTAATTGGGCACTAGACTCATGAAAAATTGAGGCGTTTGATTGCTGTAAAAGTATTAGGGGGGATAAAAAATGTAATTAAGTCTGTTCATCAATCTTTAATAATCTTCCTGTTTACTATATGCTTATTACACACTTTGAATTTGAATTTTTATTCCTTACTAAATATTCACCACCAAACAGTATTCTATGGTGGCCATCTGGAAGACATGATAAATTGATCAGCATCAATGAGGAAAACCTGTGCTTGTGGAATTTAGACGTTTCAAAGAAAACTGCACAGGTATGAATTTCATGGCATGGTACACCTTTTGTGACACAAATACATACATTTTTTTTTTCATATGTACATACAGGAAACACATGTTAGTATAAAATAACATGTTATCATTATTCAAGTTACCATCATTTGTTATAATGAATGAATTAATGAATCCTAAATAGGAAGAGGAAGAAAATGTGTTGGAGAAAGTAAACAATGAACTATCATTTCATCCTGTGCCAAAGTGAAGCGGATAGTTTTTCTCTTTTATCTAGGCATTTAAAATTCAAAAGTAATTGGAGAAATATTTTACACTATACATTCCTTGAATTGTTATATATGAACAATTATCATGTGATTTTTGTTACTGAATTTTATGAAGTTATTTGAATGAGAGGCATTATAGAAAGTGAATGGTTGAAGATGAGTGAAGATATAGGTCAATGGACTTCTTAAAACAAATCTGTGATGATTAAGTTCATGATAAAAGTGACGCAGTAGTGGGCCATACACATTGTCCATAATGGATTTAAGTTTTTTCTCGTAAGGGTATTTGGGTTTGAAAATCCGATATTGATTTTAGTTTCCAATCTCATTGCAAGTCAAACACCACAAAGTTTTCTGGGAAGTTGGTATTAGATAATATTGTATGTAACTGTTGTTTGGAAATTTAGGACTCAAGATTTAGTTGGGACTTAAATAATCATAGACTTGTGTGATTATGGTCACTACTATTTGTAAATGCCTGAAACTTTTGATGATTTTGACTTAGTTCCTCTACAATCTTCCAATAAATTCGAGCAAAAAAACAGGTACAATCGCAAGATTCAGCTGGTATGCTGCACAAGTTATCTGGAGGGGCATGGAATCCACATGATGTGAGTTCTGTTGCTGCAACTTGTGAATCGTATCTCCAATTTTGGGATCTCAGAACAATGAAGTATGTAATGTTCATATAACATCATTCAGTTTTTTACTGGTTTATTTTAGTTGATGACATGATAATATCCCACCACATTGAACAAAAATGTGATTTTATGGTTGCATTTGTTCATTTTTTTCTCTCACAAGGAAAGGAGTTGATTTAATTTTTTTGAACTTTGAGATCTTAGGCATCCTGAAAAATTATTCAATATTGTTTAATTTTGGAAGTGAATGTATTTGCAACTAGGATTGGGGGTGGGGGTGCTGGGAGACAGATATACATCCCCCTGAAACCAGTTAGTTTTTTGTCTGAATTGGTACCTCTAGGAATTTCATGTCTACTAATAGGATTCTTTGAATCACAGGAAGACTATGTCAATCGAGTGTTCCCATGTATGCAGTGTTGATTACCATCCCCAAAAGCAGCACATACTTGTAAGAGTTGAAATTTGTGATCCTCATTATCATATGTATATACTGTACCTTAAAACTGGTTTCATAATGTGTTTTGTGATAATGTGTTCTTTAACATTTTCTGAAATTCACCAAGGCTTTTATATGGATTGTCAGCATTTTTTTCTCTCACATTGAACTACAGATTCAAATTAACACATCATAGATAACTATTTTTTTTTTTTTTTTTTGTTTTCCAAGTATTAAAATACTCTGATTTGCATTACATTTTTTTCTCACATCTATTACTCAATGAGTTTATAGTAGCAACTGCCTTCTGATATAGTCATATTCTGCCACCTTTTGTTCATGTTGGCAAAATTGAATTGCTATGTTTTGTACAGGTTACTGCAGAACATGAGTCTGGGATACACATTTGGGATCTAAGAAAACCTAAAGTTCCCATCCAAGAGCTTCCAGGACATACTCATTGGTACCTACCATGTACAGTTGCAAAGCTGATTTTTGTATTTTAGCTATATTCCCAATCCAAGAATCCTACTGTGTTCCAATTTTCAATCATCTTTGTTGTGGAAAAAATGAAAGCAGAGAGGGAAATTACTATTCTATTTTCAGTGCTTACCATATGTTGTTACAATCATACTTTTAAAGCACAAATAACTTTTAACTTTTCTTTATTCTGTTAAAAAAATTGTCTAAAATGAAAATATACTATTTGATATCATTTGACATCTGATTGGCAGTCTGTATTACTTGTATTGCTAGGACTTGGACTGTCAAGTGTAACCCAGAGTATGATGGAATGATCTTGGTTCTCTCTCTCTCTCTCTCTCTCACACACACACACACACACACACACACACACAGAGGGATGTAGATCCTCTGAAGTGAGCTTGTTTCTAAAGCGAAGGGTGTATTGATCCTTGATTTATGTTAAAGTGGATGGTGAGCTTATCCAACTAAAATTTGAAGGTGGATACACCCTTAATTGCTTACTTTAGATATAAACTTACCTTAGAGAAGCTTTTTCCCACACCCACATGTGCACACACGCGAACATGCATTTTTAATGACTTCTAAATCTCTTGCTGGTGCCCATTTGTTGGTCAAAGGTGGTCTGCATACTAAATTATCATGTAGGTGATATTTACTTATTTTTCATGGAATGTGGATGTTACAGAGTGCCGGTACGGATTCGACTGTCAACTTGTGGCTTGCCTCAACAAATCATGATGAGTTAACAACTGAAAGGTCATCTTATTATCTTAAGATATTACTATATTACATTTATTTTAGGACTACTTTTTATTCATCTATGCTTACTTTTTAGCAGACAAGCCAATTCATCTGCCCGATGGGTTGATCCATTGCTTAATACGTACAGTGATTATGAAGACAGCATTTATGGTAAGAGGTTAAAGTTTTTCAATCCATGATCTTTAGTTGTGTTTAGAATTACATCATGTCAAATTTGATCCACATTCCGAAAAGGCAAATAATTGTAGCTTCTGCTTCTTTTGCCAATTTTTACATGGTTTTAACTTTTAAGCTCACATGTTCTTTTCTTAACGAATATTTTATTCATGTTATAGGGCTCGCATGGAGTTCTTGTGAACCATGGATCTTTGCATCATTATCCTATGATGGAAGGGTAAGACTACAAGTAAATCTAGTCTAATTCTCAATGGCAGATGATAAATTCTCTTAATGGAAAAAAAAATGCATAAAACATAAAATTCTTCTTTTGGTGTCAATTTTTCTCAGTTTCTTTATCTTACTGTTGCACACTCCGTTTTGGTAAATGAACTTTCCTGCTACTAAGGGAGCTAATAGCATGCATGTGGTCATAAGACCATACAACTTTTTTTTATGCAATAAGACCATACAACTTAGGTAAATAATACTTATATTTATCAACAAAAGTATAGTTGCTTGTTTTATTATTTGTCTCGTGATTCTAGGCCTTGGGTTGAGTATAATGACAATCTAAATCAGTGACTTTCTCAAAAGCATATATAAGAATTCGATGGTGCAATTTACTTGTCTACATTTATCAATAATCATCACATTAATTTGACATTTCGTTCTCAAAACAGGTTGTTGTAGAATCAGTTAAGCCTTTCATCTCCAAAAAATAAAGTTCAGCACCAATTGTCATCATTTGTCATCTTGTTTTGTATGTCGGTAATTTTCTGCCTCTCGGGTCTTCAGATAAATAGATGACTGAAAGACCCAAATGTTTATTCCATCATGTCACCGTTGCTGGGTTTGACGAGGCTGGACAGGTTTAATGTTACATGTGCATTACATCTTTAACGAGAAAGCATTGATAGCTTAGAAATCAACATTTTGGTTTAATTTTTTTTTAAATCTTTCAACGTTGAATTCTTTTAGGCTTGATTGTGTTTCTAGCTTATTCTTTGATTAGACATCCATGTAGTTCATGGAGTCGTTGTATATCTATAGAGCTACAAGTTCATGCAAGTTCTTTCTTTATATCTCGAGTTTGTTCTCTAATGTCTTCGTGGAAAGGTAATAAATCGACTGTAATTGGGAAACAGAAAGTTCCTATATGAAATTGGCTGAGTGTCCTTATAGCTAATGTAGAGAACCGCCCCTTGCCAATTAAATTTATGGTTCTACTATTATTTAAACATAATGTATGCTTCAAAATTTAAGGAGATAATATTTTCTATTAATTTATAATGTATAACTAGTTGGTCATTGGTTAAAATGGTGTGAGGCTGAGCCGCTACACCTTTTGTGTTAGCCAGATTCGTGGACAACGTGACGTTGTAGATGTCCTATTTTTATCAATCGCGCTATGATTAGTTTGTTTGATCGATGTACAATTGTTATCGGACCTACTATCCAAGTGCAAAACTGAGTCACCGAAATGATTACATTGGAAATCATTTGTTGTCCATGACTCCATGTAGTTGGCGTGCGTCTGTGGTGAATAAAGATTTGAGCATTTGGCTTTTACGCTTCGAAGTCTTGGCAACAATGCTTGTTGAAAATACTAGTTTAAAGAGAGCAATCAATCATATTCATTAATAGATGTCACCTCAGGGACATCCTAATCTAATCCTTTAAAATTGGATTTGTTCCCTCTTTGTTTTGGATTAGCTAGTCTACGTTAATTGTGGCCCTCAAGAAAGAGGAAGAATATAGGAACGTTGAGTTCCATTGCCATATGCGGCTACGCCCTTCTTGTTCTCGCTCTGAAATGGATCATATAGCATTGTTTGGTCTCCTAGTCAAGGAGCAATCAGAGAGATTTCACTTGGTAGGTGATTTGTTTTTGGCTTCCACTTGAAGAGGTTAATGACCATGAATTTTCTTTCACCTTTCTCGTACCACGTCAGCTTGCTCTCAGATTGAGTCAGCTTCTTATCCACCAATTTTATTCTCATGGTCAACAGGTGCTTTGACATGTCCTCGTGGCGAAATTGAAAGACACGTGCCGAGGCAACCTCAAACAAAGGGTGGAAGTGAAGGTGCGAGCAATTTTCAGTGACTAGACTTAATTAAGACTTGGGGCTGAGATGTGGATAAGGGGACTTTTGCTTTCCAACGGGGTTGATTCAAGTCCACTTTATTTCCCCTTTCTGTCGTGTCGGTATGTCCCTACAGCCACGTTATCCGCCGAATATCTTATTTGTGGATCCTCGTCTTTGGAAAAGGATTCGCTCGCACGAGTGAACTAATTAGTTATTATTATTATTATTATTATTTAACTGATATAAAATATTATCGATTTTAATAATGATTAATTTTTATGAAAAATTTGATAGATTATCTTTGGTAATATTTTAATATTATTCCTATAATTAAATCGTATATAGGATTCAATAACTTTAATTCAAGAACATTAAACTAAGACAAATATAATATATCTTCTTAGACTTATCTTGAAACTTCTTATTCACACTACCTCCTTCATTGCTTAGTAAAGGTCATTCCTAGACCATAACTCCCCATAAATCACTATCATAGATATCTTGTAATGATGTTTCTTGGGTAATTATTGCATCCCATAGAAATTAGAGTGTTTATTATTACTAGTGGGAGAAAGGTCAAGTACCAACCAACATAGACTCAGGTGAGTGAAGTCATGATGCAAAATAATTGATTGACTACCAATGAGATATACAATTTTTTTAGATTTGAATACATAAACATGAAAAGACTTAAAGTTGCGAGATGATCAACATACAATCGATGAAGTACAAATACTAATAGTAATAATTAACATTTCGTTTAATAATTATTACATTTATTTTATTATATAATTATTAAGATAATAATAATTTTGATTAAATATAACATCAAAATATCTAAAATATCAACTCCTATGCTCTAAATTCCTAATTTGAGTAAAATTCCCACTCTCCTCTTTTTCTGAATTGGAGTTTTTTTTTAGAAGTACGTTTCATGCACTTTCTTTACCACTGACATAAAAAATTGACCAATTTCAAGGATGGTGTTGAAATTCACTTCTAAATAAGAGGAAAGAAAAAAGATTTAAAATTCTCAATATTAAAAATGAAGATTGAGGGTTTGCCTCTTCAATTTATGTATGTTAATGTACTCATTCTAATAATTAGAATTTACAATTTGGAGAATGAAACTCATTTATTTTAATTTTTGGATGTAAAAAATAATACCATCCTTTATGTTATGTTCGGTACAATAGAGAAAAATAATTTTAAGGAGAGTGAAATAATTCTTGCATATTTGGTAGGAGAGATAAGTGAGAGAGATTAGTTTACATGTGGTGGTCTCACTATAACAACTTTTGTCTCCTAATAATAAAGATATCATTTTACTCTTATAAGATGTTTTGTTTTGTTTTTTTTTAACATATGACAACTTTTGAATATAATATAATATTTTAATTAATTCATACAACTAATTTTATCTACTTTATTTATTTATGACTTTTAAATCCAACACAACCTTAATAATCTCAAATCATCATCCTGAGACATCACCTGAGTTGCATAAACATGTGAATCCACAATTCAAAAAAATATATATTCTTTCACTTTATATAATAACATAATTTTGTATACCTTTTTCTTAATGCGTACCTTATGCTATTTTTAAATGTTTTTGTTATGATTTCTTCATCATTTTCTTAAGATCAACAACCCACAAATTGAATTTCAAAATGTGACAACTGGTGTGAACTGGATTTTTAGTGAGTCATTCTCTAATAGTTTTTGGATTCAACAAATAATGTTGTTTCTGAAATTGGTTTCTATAGACTGTTTCTTAATCATATTTTTTGTTTTTTAATTATCGCAGTAACTTGTGTAAGAATCTTCTGTATTTTTAGTTGATATGTTTGCGTTAATACTTGATTCACAAAACAAGCTCTTGCTTCAAAACACTCGTTGGTTTGCTTTTGAGTTTTTTTAACTGTTTCTTGTTACGAACAATGCATACATTAGCATTTGATCATGTGTAGTTTATGAGTTGATTATCCCATGGACAAAACTCATTCTAATATGCTTTTGACCATATACATTTTTATTTTAATTTTTTTTATCTCATTGCACTTTGATCTTCTAAGTGCATGTCCATCTTGTATGCTTATGATCAATTGACAACTATCCTCTTGGTAAGATTGTTTCTTATGAGCGAATCCTATTTCTAAAGGTTAACATTTTTCATATTGATATTTCTCAAGCTTAGTACGTGCTGCATGCATGTTAATCAAGTCTCTTCTTATAATTACATCTCAAAGCAAACATTAGTATCTTAAGCTTAGAAGACTAATGACTTATTTTTGGACGTTTATTATTATCAAAACTTTCATCTTAAAAGACTTTGTCTCAACAATATTCTTATATATTACTGATTGAAAAAATAGGAGATCAAAGTTGTATATTTTAAAACAAAAATTGAATTAAAGATAAAATGAAATAAATTAAAGTTTGGAATTGTATTTTTCACTATAAATTAATTGTTCCTCTTTAAAGAAAATATATGCCGTTCATATGATGCGATCCTATTTTAAAATTATCCACAAATTAAATAATAAAAAAATACTAATAGGTGATTTCATGCTCCTCATCCAACAAATATACAGACGGCGGTTGAAGAGATGACACGTGGCGAGACCAAGTGGAGTAAGGGTTGGTGGGACCCATGTGCTCACGTGTATATGTATATGCAAGTAAATCTCGGGATTGGAAGCATGATCGCAGCCCGGATCTGATCTCATCGCCCTCTCCCTTTTTCTTCCCTTTCTTTTCTTTACCACTCACTCCCTTTCTCTCTTCTCTTCAATTTCCACGTTTTAACTCTCGGATCAAATGCTTCAAAACAACAACGATTCCTCTCACTCTCTGTCACGGCATTCTTCTCTTTCACTCAACATATATCACTCCAATTCCAATTTCAATTTCGTTCGCATTGGTATCCTCTAAGCGCTCGCTGAGAGAGAAGTGAAAGGGCGAAAGGTATAAACGCAGTCACACACTGCACTGCACTTGTCATCTTTCGTCGCTTAATTCGTCAATGTCATTTGGCATTCATTAATGGCGGCGAGTTCTAGAGGCTTCTCCACGACACAGTTTGATTTCAAGCTCAGAGTAACGAGACTCAATGCCGCTCTGCTTCCTAAGAGTCACGTGCTCGAATTAGGTCCCAGAAAGCGTAGAAAGCTTTGTTTCGACGCTGACCGAGTTCGGCTCGGTAACGGCGCAATACGCTGTTGCTGTTCCGACTCGGTTACTCCGATTCGCAGAACGAGTGGACCTGGCAACGGCGGTGATAAGAACGAGGAACGGAGGTTCGACACCAAAAAACCCCCTCACATTCACAGAGTGAGGGTTCAGGCCTCCCCTGCCGCAATGCCTTTCGCTTCTCCACCGTACGTTTATAATTAAAATCGTTATTGAGTTCCTTGCATGGAAATTCATCTCTATATTTAGCTTTCAGAACTTTGCGTCTTCCATAGAATCTCTACACTGATGAAAATTGAACAAAAATGAATGGATAGTAATAGTAAGAATGTGCTTATCTGCAGTTTTCTTATGATATTGGATCTGTAGTTGGTTGAACTGAAGTTACTTTCATTACCGATACAAATGTACTGACAAGTCTATTATCGCGATTTGAAATGTTCATGCACTAGTGATTAGCGATAACCTGCTCGTTCAATTAGTCAAATGTACCTGACAAGTTTATTAGCGATTTGAAATGTAACTTGTGGTGATTCCCTGGGGAGTGGAGTGTATAATAATAGCAATGCATGTGAAATCATTAAGATAGTTAATTAATTGAGAGATCTGCTATCCTTTTCTTGGCATTCTCTTTCATATTTTCTAACTTTTTTGGAACCAATAGGTGAGATGTTTCTCATGACCATTTCAGGTTTGTAATTGTACGAGTGAGAGAGAGTAGTTTTTTACACATAACCCAGTCCAGTATGTAAGCATTATGATGCATCGACCATATTGGGGACTTGAACGATTAATTAGATTAAGCAAAATGGCCAACGAGGTTAATTATTTTTTAGTAATATTCAGTTGAATGCAGAAATTGTGAACGTTGATATCATTATGTACACTTAAATAGGTCAATTCTATTAGAATTATTATGCGTGTTTGAAAGGGAGTTTACCTAGATGTTAATAATGACATGGTGCTGAAGTGTTCTGACCTACAATTAAAAGCAAGGAAGGATGAAGCTTGCTTTTCATTTTTCCTCTCTTTATGCTTTCTAGTCTTCACACGGTTTTCTTGAGAAAATAAATGAATCTTTGTTTGATGAAGAGATTATACGATTGAATGTTAATCAGCTGTAGTTTATACTTCCTACAACCTATGGTGGCAGCTGATTTTTTTTTCCTTAATGGCTGTGCTGCTTTATGCCATGATGGCAGCAGATCATTTCTGAAGCAGGAAAAATTCTTTCCTCGTTGCACCCCAAGAAATTCTGGCCCACAGTCACGTGATACGCCCCCCAAAAGAGGTAATTTATGATTTATATCCTTATTGCTTTATACCTGTTTGAAACATTAATCAAGGCCATTTGTAGATGTTTTCCATTGGTCAATCATGGAATGTTAAAATATTATGTCTGTTTGTGTTCACCGGTTCCTACACAGACACTGGTATAGCAAATGAGAAAGACTGGGGTATCAGCTTGTTAAGCGAAAATGTTAATGAGTCTGGCACTAATGAAGATGGGAGTACCTGGTACAGAGAAAGTGGGGAAGAACTGGGTGAAAGTGGATATAAATGTAGATGGACAAGAATGGGTGGTCAATCGCATGATGGCTCCTCAGAATGGAAAGAAACGGTATTTTGTAATTTTAATATTTAAATGTCCAATTGCTTTTTTCAAAATAAAATAAATGAAATTTGGGAATAAATCTATGATAGCATTTTATGTTAACATAAGTTTTTGAATGAAAGCTATCTTCCAATTCTTTTATGCCAAGTCATCAGATATAATCTTGTTTGATACCTTTAATTATCATTGTTAAAGAAATCATTAGACTATGATAGAGGACCGATCTTTTGTACAAAATAAAAAGGAATGATCTTAATATCCAAACTGTTGATCATAAAATGATCTGTACTAACCTTCTGTTGAGAAATGATTTATGGTAAAAACAGTAATGATGAAAATTTATAGCTGAATACTTCATGTTTTTGCTTTTAAAGACAGAGGACTAGAGTAATGTCTCACCTGTTGGGTTAAATCGAACTGTAGCTTAGACAAATGTCTTAGTATGCCGCCAAATATTGTTGAATGTAATAAGAAGATCTTGATGTGTAAGCATTTCACATACCTTGAAAGTATTGAGCCGCACTGTATTTGAATATTTCTAGAAACTTATTTTAACTATATGAATAGCTCTCGTAATTTGAAATTTAGTTAAGCTATTCATAATATACATGTATTTAGTGCCAAGTAACTTTATAAAAATGTTCATCTTCAGATCTTCCTGATAAGGGATATTTCTATTTGCCCTTGGATTACCATAGCAGTGAAACTTTTTGGAAAAATCTGCAATATTTTTATCATTTTTAAAATCTGATTATCAACAGTCATAATGTGCATTTTTATTTCCTTGTAAATTATTACTTTTGTTCTTATTTTTAAACTATTCATGGAAAATCTGGATATAATTCTTCTGTAGCTGAATCAAATATGATTTCAAGGTGAATTTATTGGGAGTATGGTAGGCTGGTTTTGATATTTTGTCAGTTTTGCATTAGGATTCATTTTAAGCAATTAATAGTGGAAAGTTTTTATTGGGAAAGAAAGCATTTATCGCACTTTTACATTTTTTATGTAATAAATACTTGTTTTCTCAATAAATGCTATCTAATTTTAGTTACTTAAAACCAGTCCTATGGGCTGATATTAACAAAACTCTTTTATAACCTGATCAAATGTTTTCCCAGGTGGATTCATTTTTAATATGTTACATTGACAATATTCATAATCTTATTAGTATCACACCCCAGGTGGATTCATTTAATTGGCTTTATTGATCTAATTGACAGTGGTGGGAGAAGAGTGACTGGACTGGATATAAGGAGCTAGGTATGTTTCTTCTTTTATGTTTGATATAGCAATAGCAGCCTGAAATTACTATATACTTTTAAGAATTCTTAAGTGTGCATTTGGGGGCAGTGCAGAATTACTTCTGGGCAGAAGTACATGATTGTCCTGATTAAAGTATAGTTTGAGGGGTTCAAACTTACCTTTGTACCCTTGCTCAAACATTTTGTTAGCACATCAAGCATAATTCTAGATATTTTTTAAGTTGACTGATTGTTAATAACATTTAGTTGGTCTATGGTTATATGCACATGTAAAAATGACATTTGATTTATGAAATGGCCCAAAATAGAAAGCCTGTGATTAAACACTTGTATAGGAGAAGGAAGAATAGGTGCAATGCTAATTCTTGTAGTGGGGTATCTATAGAACCTTACATTTGGAATTTCAACTCCTTCCTTTAACACACTGGTATGATCATGCTTCTGGGAAGGTGGTAGCCCTTGTGGTTCTTGAAACACATCTTGAAACTCTTCCAAGGTACCCTTTATATCACTATGAAGTTCACTTTTGATCATATCACTAGACAAGGTTGGATCTCCAACACACTCCTCATGCCTAGGTTTAGACATCTTGAGCGTGAAGTTTGTTGGACTGGATATCTGCAAATAGTTTGATAATGGGTGGCTTCATAAGCCCAATGACATTCACTAGGATAAGTTCTGATACTATTTTAGAATTTGGATTTGTGCCTAACTCAATCCTAAAATCTAATTCATTGAGTGAGGGTTACCCTCCACTTATATACACTTTTTTGGTCATATCACGAGACAATGTGGGATCTCCAACAAATCTAAATGTTGTGACTTAATAGTGCATTTAATTAATTTTATAAGCTCTTGCAGGTGTGGAGAAATCTGGTAGAAATTCTGAGGGGGATACTTGGTGGGAAACATGGCAGGAAAATCTTCATCAAGATGAATGGAGGTCATTATATTTCTCTGCTTGTTATGACTAGGTAAAACCTCTGAATTCTTGACACAATGCCTTGCATGTTTAAATTTGCAGTAACATAGCAAGAATAGAAAGAAGTGCACAAAAACAGGCAAAATCAGGAACCGAAAATGCTGGATGGTATGAAAAATGGTAAGATGATGTATTTTACCTTTTTTTTTTCGGGCGCGGGGGGTTCTATGCATTATTAATGTGTCTAATGCATTTAAAGTTTCTGTTTCTGTTCAATATGATTAGGTGGGAAAAGTATGATGCTAAAGGCTGGACTGAGAAAGGGGCACATAAGTACGGTAGACTGAATGAACAGTCATGGTGGGAAAAGTGGGGAGAGCATTATGATGGAAGAGGGTCTGTTCTCAAATGGTTCGTATTCTGATTTTCCCATCTACTGAGTTTGCTTAATCATGTTGCTATGTACTAGATCTTTTTTGGAAATAGCTTATTCATTTCTTGTAGCAACAATTGTGTGTGGTTTGATGAGTGAGGATTGCCACAATTATATCGTCTAATTTTAAATAATTTATTATAGAATATGATTTGATGTATCTAACCATTGAATTTTTTTTTACTATCAGTTATCGAATTATAATATGATTGTGTGCACTAAATTAACTTGGAATTAATGAGCATGACATGCGCAATCCTCAACAGTGGATTTTGTGAAATTTTATCTTATAAAATAAAATGTTATTCATTGGTGTAAGATTGATTTTGATTTATTCTAATGTCAATAGATACTATCAAGTGTTGAAATATGATATACTTTTTCCAGGACCACAACAGTGTTTCAATTTAAATTTAGTTTGTCATAGCTGTTCGTTCTTTTTCCTTTTTTTTGCTTACTATATACTCCCTTTGTCCCTATTTATAAGAAATTGTTGACTAATTTATGCTTATTAAGAAGGTTGATTAAATTTAGGTATTAACATTAAATTTGTCTGTAATTACAATATTTTTCTAAATTTGTCTGTATATTTTTCCAAATTCGCCCTTAATATTATGGATTAAAATTCAGAGTAGCATTCAATTATGGATTAAAATAAGGGCATTTTAGTCAAAAAAATAATTAACACACAAGACAATTGAAATGAAGTCTTATTAAAAGGGACAAGAAATTTTCAAAACTATGTCTAAATAAGGATGGAGGGAGTAATTGCAATTTGTTGATTTCGTTGGATACAAGGGAACTATTTATAAGTTCGTCAAAATTTTAGCCTTTTTTCATTTCTCGTTCTGAATTTTATTTTCTTTTTGCTTCCTCTCTCCTTGCTTACACTTCCCAGGACAGATAAGTGGGCAGAAACTGAGCTTGGAACAAAATGGGGAGACAAGTGGGAGGAGAGATTCTTTAAAGGCATAGGTTCAAGACATGGAGAAACATGGCACGTATCTCCAAGCAGTGAACGTATGTTATAATTAATATAGTTTTAGTGAAAAGTCTACTTGGATTTCATATTTTGTTCTTCCCATTCAGTAACCAAACACTGTCTTCTCATTCCATTTGATGATTTTCCTAGTGCTCCCAAAGATGTATAATCTTGGAGGTTGCATTCCATTTGAATCAAGCGTGGTTGTCTTTGTATATAAAAAATAAAATATAGAATGTATTAAGGTATTAATCATGTATACTATGACACTGAAGAGTTGAACTGCCCTTTCTTTCAAGGTCCGTAAATTGGGGCTTCTCTTATTGATTCAGCTTTCCAGATGAGTTTTTACACCAAGAGAGCTGCTTTCTGGGTCTCTCTTTTCTCTCCTGCTTCTATGTGGTTGCTAACATAGTTATCTGTCTCGAACATATATTTGGTTTGCTTTTTTTAAAATAAAAAAAAAAAACATGATGCCACAATGTTCTTTATTTTTACCAGGTTGGTCAAGAACTTGGGGAGAAGAACACTTTGGAAATGGGTATGGTATCAAAAGCTTACCTATTAGTTGAATTATTTGTTCATGGTAACAGTATAAAAGTGACTTCGATTGTTACGTAGATCTGTCTCCAATGTCTCAGTTTTTTATTCAATTCCTCAAAATGCTTTCTTGAAATGTGCGTTTCTATTCTATATGCCGCATCGCTAATTGGTTTTGCATTCGTCTGTAACAGGAAAGTGCATAAGTATGGAAATAGCACAACTGGTGAGAGCTGGGATATAGTTGTAGATGAGGAAACTTATTATGAGTAAGAACATTTTTTTCAACTACCCAACAATTCTATTGGATAGACGTGCTAGAACGGGATGAAACATGACATTGATTCTTTCAATGTTTTGTACTTAATAAAATAGAATAGAAACATGACAGTTAAAAGTTGTATGTTATTAATATATCATATTAATCCTTAAAATTATGAGTATTAGGTCTCAATTTATAAAATGTCATTTTAATCCTTAATAATTCCAAACTGTGGTCATTATGAATGATAGGCATATTGCTAATTTCAATTTGAATTTAATTGTCTCTCGTATTTAGGGCCGAACCTCATTATGGATGGGCGGATGTTGTGGGCGATTCAAGCCAATTACTTTCAATTGAGCCTCGGGAGAGGCCTCCTGGTGTCTTCCCTAATTTAGATTTTGGTTCGCCTCCATCGCCTGAAGCTCATGATAACTCACTTGAAGAAGATTTGCCCCCTTCACAATGAAGATGAAGATCTGACTTAATAAAAAGCTTCATTATTTATTTGTTCAATTTTAGGGAGATCCCATCGTAACGAGCGGAACTCATTTTGTAACATTGTGGATCGATCATTTTATTCATTCTTTTCATTTTGATGTTCTTCCTTTTACTTTTTTTCCCCTTTGGCTTCCCACTTAAGTTATTTAAAGTTGATGATATTCACATTATTTTTCGTCATAATATTGGATATTTTTCTTTGGTACAAAAAGTGTTTGTACTTGTGTGCTCGTTTAATTAGATCGTGCCACGTAAATGATGCTAAGCACAGTAATCGAATCACGATTTAAAAATTGTATCAAACTGCCAGCCCTTTTAGATCTTGAATTGTTTTCCCTTCCTCGGTCAGACCAGAGTTCACTCAAGTATCATTTTACACCCTCACACACAACACGCACACAATTTGTGAAATCAAATCTACTTTTCATAGCGACTGCTTATATGAAAGAATTTATCCATGTTCTTAAAACGGCTAAAGTATCTGGCCTTCACTATTGATATGTTACCTTTAGGCACAAAAACTGTAGTTGGCATCTAGTTGCTTCTAAAAGTGAAGTCGACTGCATCGATGTCAAACAAAGACAGGAACAAAGGTGGACAGTCTATCAACTGCAACGATTTTCCTCAAGATATACAGATTTTCCTACTTAAACTCAATTTTGTTTGCAGCTATATTCGGATGGTTGTCGTCTAACTCTACTTCCATTGCTCACTTCTGATAACCTCTTTACAGATTCGTACAAGTCTAAACACTCCAAAAATTCAGCATCAAACTGAGACCATTATGTCCTTAAAAATCCAGAAGATGATCGTATGATTAAATTTTTGAGATGTCTTTTTACTATAGTTCGGCCAGTATTGAGAAAGACGCGGCTTTTCTGTTCCTGTTTTTGAGCTTTACAAGCAGCTGTCAAATCGAGCTGCTTAATGTGGTGGGGGCAAAGACCAAAGAGCCATAATAAGTCAACAGGTACATCAGCACTGAATAAGGCACCTTCACTAATCTGATATAATTTCCTCCAACTCAGGATCCTCGAAGTTTAGAGCATCATAGTCTGAAATTGTTTCATTGAACGTACCCTTCTCTGCTAGATCATTCTGATCATCATCATCATCATCCATGTCTGGCCACTCAGACACATTGTCAACATCCGGTTCATCATTTGCTACATTTTTCTTCATTGTATTATCCTTTGTATATTTTCTAGATTGTGAATTTTTGTTCACTTTGGCTTCTGCAGAATCTTCACATATGCAGGTCGATGGATTCTCATGAAACCCGCCTCTACCTGGTCCAACCTCCTTTGGCTCCCCCATGAAGCCTTTCTGGAAAGTACGGACACTAGAAGCAAAAGCTTCCCAAGTTGAATTACTTCTATTCAAGAACAATCGATAAAGTTTTTTAGCATTTGGACGAATGGTTGGTTTATGGCCAAAGTATCTCCTACAAGAAAGTTCCAAGAAATCTAATTAGGTATAGATATCAGTGATCAACAGAAAATAAGATAAAAGATGTAAATGGTACATACCTTCGTCCAGCCAATATTTTTGCCATATTTCCATTATTATTGGTTACAAAAACATCACTTTTATCACAAACAATGAAGTCAAGTGCAGCCATGCGAGAAGAAAATGAAGAAAATGGTTCTAATTCTTCCTTGGTAGCAATGGTCTCTTTTGAATGGAAATTAGGAAATAATGCTCTGAGAGGTGCCAATGTTCTTTCCCCTCCATATACATCCCCTGATGCAACGTAAATATGAATGTCAGAACCATATCCCAATGCTCTTAGCATGAGACCAACTTCTTCTGGGGTTAATGGGCATCTTCCCTGCCTCCTTGCCCTATCAGGATTGCTTTTCTGCATATTGATATTCCTCATATTTATTATTCACCAATCGCTAAATCAGTTTTCACATATGTAAACATAGTTCAGCAAAACATTCTCTACAAAATAATTGTATTTCCTTAGCATCTTGCCACTAACAGGGTGAAAGAATGTCAGATGTTAAAAGCCATTACTGATATTCATTCTATGAAAAGGTCCTGTTAGGTTCACATGTCCTGTGTACTCCTATGGTTTTGCATGTGCACTCAAGCATATTAAAACACTACCTAAAAGTGAATAATAATTACATTTTACAGTATCTCCTAATAAATTATGGCTGGTAATAAAATTTAACAGGGGAGATTTACATGTAATGTCTTCCACCTCCTCCTTATTGCACCCAGTTCCTTCTGCTCCTTCTCCCCTCCACCATAATCACATCCAGAAAATGCAAGCATATCAGGTTCAAATCTGTAGCAAAAAAAGGCAATCAATTTTAGAAATTATTCACTTGTCATCTGTTATTCTACCTATTTAACTGCGTCTTGAATGTAAAAGTATAAAAGTCATTGCATTGCTTATTGTGCAATTAGAATCAACACAAGCATCAACAAGTAAAATTATCCAAATTAAGCTTGTGATATGGAATTAGTCTAAATTATGAACATGTGCGTGTGTGCTTGGGAATTTCTCAAACAAACTGGCAACCTGTTAGGACAGAGGGGAAGGGAATAAGGCAATTAGCAGCAGTTAGTTAGAGTGGACTAGTTTGTTTGTTTGAGGGGATTAGTTAGATGAATAAGGGGTAATAAGGATGGACGGCATTCAGAGAATTCAAAGAATTACAAGAAAGCAGAAATCCTTTGTAAAGGAAAAACCCTTGGCAGAGATTAATTTGTTCTTTGCAGTTTCAATCTTTTTTCTATTTACATCTTGGGTTCCTAACAAGGACAGAGAGATTATCCAAACTTGAGAGGGAGATGCACTATTATTGGGAATATCCAGAGAGACTCTAATGCAAGGGAAATCCTCAATTTCCAAATTGAGGACAAGGTGAATTTTAGGGTGGGTGGTATTGTTCGGACAGAGGGAAAGGGAAAAAGGCAGTTAGCAGTACAAGAAATCTGAGAAAGGAGAGATTCTTGGTGAAGGGGAAACACTTTGGGGGAGAATTAATTCTCTTTGTTCTGTTTCACCTTGAAACTTTTCTCTATTTCCATCTTGGGTTCCTATTGCTGACACTACCAGTCTTGGAATCAGAGAAACACATAGCATAAAATTAGACCAAAGGGCTTTGTGTGGTCTTGAACTTGCAACAAATAATTGATATTGATTTGATAAGAAGTTGGACTTCCAAAGGAAATAGCTAAGCAGAAAGTCATCCTTATTATGAAAATTTAATATTTAGGATTTACAGGAAAACACTGCTATAAGAAACTCCAGTATGAAAGCTTCTCCATCATGATAATTTCAAAATAAAGTAAATTCCAAGAAATAGTGTCCTAGATAAAATGGAAGATACGAATGGGAAGGTGATGCAAGGAGGATTAATAACAAAGGTGGGGATAGGGAAAAGTTTAAGTAGTTGTCAAAAAATAGTATAAATATAAAATTTATTTTATTAATAAATTTGTCAGAATTAACGGATGAAATGCACAGGTTAATAATGCCTAATGCTAGAAAATGATGGTGCATAAATAACATACAAGTTTGTAGTGACATGACTAGGGTAATTCTAATTAGGTCTCATTTCCAAGAAGCCTTGCTCCATCATTATATCATTACAACAATCTGTATATTTCAATTCTACAATATCTTAGAATACTGAAATTATTGGCAATACTGTATTACAAATAATACCCAGCATGTAGGCACTTTCCTTGATATATATGCTGTCATAAGTCATCACATGCATGTTTACAAAATACAATGAAGAATATATAAGGGAGTAGCACTTTAGTCTAACTCAACTATCCCCTACTATTGAAAAACCACCTTAATTGTGGTCACCCCTAACCTACCTTAATTGTGGCCTACATATGGTAAGGGATACCAGCAGAGATGTAAATATGCTTATGCATGTATTACAGCAGCGTAAGAACTATTTGACATGAATTTGTACACTAGTGCATGTTTACTGAGAGCATGGATCCACACATCGGTATAACACTATATATTCTAGAGTTTTGGTGGTTATCATATTGATGAATCTAATTGATACCAGGTCATGTGAATTGAATAGGATAGATACAAATAATAAAGGACCAAGAATCAATCAGTGTACCTCAGGTGCAGTGCAATATAATGCTTACTTCTCATCCTCATCCGATGGACCAATTTTTCACCCATTGCAAGTATTGGGTTGGTAAATCTTAAAGCATGGTAATTAACTCTACATCTCAGCTTCTGATATTCCGTATCCAACCTGTTTGCAAGCCTGTAGTCAAACTTGCTGAGCTGAACAGCCTGCCACAAAATGAAGCAAATAAATAGCTTTCCTGGATAAGCAAACATTCAAATAGTTCTCCATTTATATGGTGATCAGAAATAGCTATCAGCATTTAAAGCATTAATTACTTGTTTATTAAATTTTTTAAAAAAGACAACATTAGTCACTCACTGAATTTCCTGAAAAGCTATTGCAGTTTTATGAACACAAAACGTCCATTGTGAATAGCCAAAACCATGAATATTTTAAAAAAATAAAAATCGTGCAATTTATATAAAGTTGGATTTTAAGTCCTCTACAAGTTGTTGAGGACTTATTCAGGGTTTGAAATTTGAATAATAAAGTAGGCTTTCTCGGCCGTAGGATATGGCGAACATGGATCAAATCTATGGCTCTAAAGGTACATTGAATGGTATCTTAATTGTCTGAATTTTTTTAGGCAAATTATGAGGGGGAAATGGATATGGATCTAGCAAATACTGCAATTATAAGATTGCTTGGCTGATAGAAAAGATTTAGATAAGACATTTAGGGGGTGTATTGGATTAGGATTTCAAAGGATTTTAAAAGACTTTTTTTTTTATAGAAAAGTCTTGTGGTATTCAATCAGAATTTAATATAGTATAAATAAATCTTGTGATATTCAATTAAGACTTTTAAGATTTTTTAAGAAAGACAACAAAATTCGGTGGTATTCAATTAAGATTTTTCATAACGTATAAAAAGTTTTTTGACATTCAAAAATATACAAATTTCGATAGATTATTTTTTAAGAAGGATTTTGGTGGATTTCATTGGACTTTTTAGTATAAAACATCTATCAAACAATCTCACCAAAACTCTTGAGATTTTGCTAAACCTTTTTCTTTTTTTTTTTTATTGGTTACCGGACTTTCTTTTCTCTCATCACACATACCTTCTTCTCTCTTTAATATTCTTTAAGATTCGTGTGTCATATATATTTTACCTATTCTTTGGAATAAAAAAAATGTCAAATATATTTCTCCCCTCTACACTTTTCCCTTTGTTTTATAAAAAAAATCTTTTAAAATATTTTGAAATCCTAATCCAATACACCATAAATTAATGTTTGTCTTATGTGCTAAGACTAACCATGCTTTCCTTATACTGCCTATGTCCATTACCTGCTCGATGCAATGTTTTCGTGACTGCCACCCTTAATTTCGTCATCCACATAACTCAGTAACCCTCCTACCAATTTTTAACCCTCACTACTCTCTTCTAGTATATGATTATTATTGCATCCAATTTAAACATGTCATCAGATTTATCATGAAATAATTGTAGTAATTAAAAAAATCAGAAAACTAAAGTATAATTTTAAATCTATTGTTCGAATTCAAAAGTGAGAATGAGAAGATGCTATTACAAGAAATGTTAGTATATGAGGACATAAAGCTATAATCAATATAGCTTTCATATGCAAAGGTAAGGCTGCGTACAATTTTCCTTCCCCTTACCTACGCATAGCGTGGAGCCTCCGGACAATGGGGTACATAGCTTTTTAATTTATCCAAATCTCATCATTTCTTATTATTTTTTCACTAACTCTTATAATTTTGAATGTGTTTCTAAAAATTTACAGAATCCATTAAAATTCAAACTATCATAAAAGTCTTGTAAAAAAATCTTATAAGTCATAATATTCTCACATAATCTTTAAAATTCACGAGACTTTTTTTATGCTAAAATAGTCTTTTAAAATCTTAATCCAATACACCCCCCTTAATCAACCTGAATAGACTTTCCTATAATATCTACCTCCTAAAGATTTGGATTCTAGTCCTTAACCAAAAAGCATTAATAAACTTCCTACATTTCCTACTTAACAGAGAGAATCTAGTAGTTGAACAACACATTAGCATCAGTAGTAATTTCAGGAAATAAAAAAAACTTACATGCTTTTTAAGGAGTACAGGTAATATGCGATTTATATAACATCTTTCATTACACTTCCTTGGAACCCGCATATTGTATGCAGATAATGCTTTCCTACTACCCTTAGTAGGAAGTTGCTTGATAATTTTGACATCTTTTGACAGAAATGATATAAACCAATCAACATCAAAGATCTCTGAGAAGTTACTGCAAAAAGCAAGGTATGTCAAGATTTCATAGTACTCTGATAACCACATCAAATTACAATAGCAAAATTGCAGACACCGCTCAGGCAATCTGTGCCACTATTGTAACTGACCTAGAATCTTTCCAGAAAGATCGTTGATCCAATTTTGGAACAACAAGAGTAGCATTCAGAATTCGTGCAGCAACAACAGCATCTGTAATCTGCCAGTTGCAGAAACCGAAAGATTGGCATTAATAGCAGAGTATGGTTATAGTTTGCAATTCAACAACAGTTATCATATACTGCAGTGTTCTATCTTGATTTGCATCGCAACTAAACAAACGGATTTACTGGTTTCCATACTCCAGGCTTTGCATCAAACAATTTAAAGAGACAATTTTGTTTTCCAAAGCCAAGCACATCTAAAAAGACAAGGGATATATTTCTTCCATGGATGCAAACAATAGGGTTGTCAAGAAGATTTTAGGGGAGAGAGAGAGAAGCAGACAATATTCTCTTTACTCATTAAATGCCACATTACTTACTACTGCAAAAACAAGTTGATTTCATTTGACAACAATCACATCAATCTATGGCAGAATCCAATTGAGGCAGCAGAAGCATTTTTTCCCCATTTTTTGAGTTCATTTCACATTTTTATTTACCATAAGTTTATAAATTAAAAAATCAGACTCAGAAAAACACCATTTTTTAGTAGTAGAAACAGAAGGCAGTATCAAATCCTTGTTTGACTATAATATCAATATTCCAGAGAATTACCCCAGTTCTTTGTTGATTCAAGCCTCCACTTGTTGTGATCATCAAATACCGATTCGGTTGTGTAATCACTTGAGCTTCTGCCACATGAAAAGCTTCGTTATTTGTCATTATTATCATATATTCATATATCTAAAACCGAATCCAAGTTGCAAACAAAAAAAGTTTTCGCATCACTCCACACTACTGAACCAACAATAATACGCACTTTGAAACTTGTTGCTGGAATTGCTGCATCCATAGAAGTGCTCCGAATTCCGAGAACTCCAGATATCGCGTCCCAACTTTCCTCCATCACTCTAGTAATTATTATCAAATTAAAACAAATAACACAAAACAACGGAATCAAGATCCAATACGAGAAACGCGAAACCAACGCCAATTTCAAATAAAAAACAGAGAATCAAAGCCCTAACCGGAACGCGGAACGCAGAATTTTCAATCGCCTCATTCTTTTGAACGTTAACCTGCCCAATAATTTCAGACACACGAAAACAAAAACAATAATTAATTTACGATCAACTATTTAGGTTGATTATCAGACAAAGCGATTCGCGAGAGAGAAAGAGAGAGTGTACAGAAGTGTGTTGGCGTCTCCGGTGGATACGATTGGTTTCGACGGGAGAAGGAGCTAAAAACGAAAGGAGAGCGAAGAGAAAGAGTAGCGTGGCGGCGACGGCGGAAAACACCGGAATCATGAGACGGAATCGTTGGTAAAAGTGTTGGCGCCGCCGCTGATGTGCCATTTCTCTCGGTCGCTCACTCGCTTTCTGTGTGCTTATTAGAAGCACCAATTCGACAGAATAATTACAATTTCATGATCGTTATATACAAAAAGAAAAAAGAAAAAAGAATTTAATAATTAAATTTGAAGCGGGAAAGACTAGAGCATGGCATTGCGTGTGATGATAGATCTGTTGGTTTGGGGCAGAGGAATTGATATGATAGCTCTTTCTTTCTTGGCTTGAGTGAGAGTGGCTAAGCTCTTTCTTTCTTCTCTCACTGCTGGCTTAGCCTACGTTACATACCTGGTAAGCTTTATGTTGCTTATGCTTCCGTTGTTATTTGTTATTAATGATTTTTGCATCATTTCCCTTGCTGTCTTTCCGTTTCTTCATTTCTTTAACAAAACGCAACGCGCATCCACTGCTGTCTTCATCCAAATTACAGATTTGTTGTTGCTAACTTGACATGCTGCTTTAGTGGTTGAGGTCATTAACAAGCATCTTAATTGTTTGCCTCAAATACTAAGCCTGGATTATTTACTCACATCACAGCCTTCTTTTATAGCATTTGTAGGTGGATTATCATAGATCCTCCCACTATTCTATTTAATAATAATATGTTTAATGTGTATCTGTTTACATGCTGGATTGCTGGTATATTTCTTTTAGGAAGAAAATAATCTGATATTTGTTGAGGATTGCTGATATAAAAAATCATTTTAATAAGTTTTTTTTATTAAAATTATTGAAATCAGTTTAAGAGTTATTAAAATATCAAAGGTCATTTTTATAAATTTAAATAAATTCTATCTACTTAGAACTTGCTAATTTCAATTTTATAGAAAACTTTTTTTAAAATTTTTAAAATATATTTATTTAACCTTTTGAAAAGAATTAAAAATAGGGAAAAGTAGATCTTTAATTATTTTAAAATCTGTTTTGAGTAATGAAAAAAAAAAC
>PYAF01001808.1:482632-496293 GCA_007407185.1 Glycine tomentella
TTTTTTTTTTTTTTTCATCCTGAAGAATACTTTGAGTTTATTCGTTAGTTATATTTAGGATTAGTTAATATTTTGTTTCTCTAATTTATTTTTAAATTTTATTTTATATTCTTATTAAAAAGTTAAATTAGATTCTTTAATTTTTTAAAAAATTTAATTAGTTTGTTTATAGAAATTTCAATTATATTTTTTATTTTTTAAAATGAGTTCAATTTTATCTTATTTAAAATCAAACTTGATCTTATTTTAAAAAATAATTAGAGCAATGGAAGAAAAATAAGACGAAATTAAACCTATTTAAAAAATAAAGAATCTAATTGAAATTTCTAAAAATAAAAAGACTTAATTGAATAATTTTTAAAAATTAAAAAACTAATTAATTTTTAATAATAAAAAGATTAAATTAAACTTTAAAAATAAACTAAGGAGCAAAATAATAATTAAACCTTATATTTATGTCTTAATTTCGATCCAAAAGTGCATTAAAATAGAAATTATTGGTAAGTGTCTGTATCGTACTTGGCAGGGGCAAGATCACGTGTGAACCTCATCATCATCCCTGTGAAGAATGGCGCTCCACTTCCAAGGCCAACTCTGAAACCTCTCTGTCTCCGTGACAGCTGAACATATTATTTGATCATGTATTCCTTGACAGTGAAACCCTTCTTCACACCTAATTTAGTTTCTTCTTCTTCAACTTCCACTTCGTACTCTTCGATTTCTCTCGTGTCCTTTCCATATCGTTCGGTCTCATCAATTAGCTTTTCCAGAAATTTAAAGCACAAAGGAAGATTTGGTCTCAGAGTTGAAGCATACGGTTCCTCCAATAATGAAAATTCCAACCCCGCCAGTGTTGGCGACTCCAAACCCCCTAATGGCACTTTGGTACTTCTTCTTACTCTTTCAAATTCAGTATTACCCCTATCTCATTTTTTAATTTTATATATTATATATTGTATATTATTATTTTCGTATAAAAACCTCTTCGAATAGATGATTGAATATATCAAATATTTAAACTCTCCTATAGAATTGGCGACCATGTGCATTCATGTCTGTATACCTACTACTTAGTGTGGTTTATCTTTCATATTTTTCTTCCAATATAGTTTATTATTGAGTCATTATATGAAATCCTACTAAGTTTCTTCAGCATTATATGCCCTAGCCCACGTGATTATTTTGGTAGATATATAAAATTAAAATGGGATCTGTCGTCAAAATAAATTGTTCAGGAAACAAGTGTCTATCTCTGTCTGAGCAGTTATCTGACTAGTGATTAAATGTTTTGAAATCGACAGTCAAAGAGCAGGAGAGAAATTTTACTGGAATATGTCAAGAATGTGCAGCCAGAATTTATGGAATTGTTTGTGAAAAGAGCACCGCAACAGGTATGTTATTGTCTTCCTATGAACAATTGTCTGACTGTTACTTGATTGCGAGTAAACGTGGCTGTTAATTGTTTCATGCCATACCCTCTTAGTGAATGAAACTTTTGTTGGTGATTAGGTTGTGGATGCAATGCGACAAACAGTGACAAATATGATTGGAACACTGCCCCCTCAATTTTTTGCTGTAACAATTACCACTGTAAGATGTTACAAGTTTTTTCTCTTCTTGCTTAACTTTTACTTTCATTTTTAATAAGCAATTCTGCATGTTATGATGGTCATATTTGGCTGGATAGACCAGCCAACCTCTTGGTTGTTTTGATGAAATGTTTCTATGGAGTGGGAGACTTTGCTTTGTCTGATATACGTGCCCCTGAAATTTGTGTTTTCAATCACTATCCCCCTTTATATCATGTCACATTAAGTCATATTTGTTTTTAGAAATTTGATTTTTTTTTCTTTCAAAAGTATGCTCATTACCTTTGCTGTCATTTCCCCCCCTTGTTTATTAACTTTTTGCATTGTAAGCCCTAATTTCAGATCCTTTTATAAATTCTTCCCCCTAGTGTACTTATCTGAATTAATTGAAGAATATTATCAATACTAACAACTATTTTGGTGTTGGAAATTTTAGCACGAGATGGTCCAATAAGCAATGTTGAGCCACACGGTTGGGTTGAATTGCAGTTATTCCTTTTTATTTATTTTGCTCCATGCATCTTAGGTATCTCAGGGGAATCATTTTCCTTTTTATTAGGTAGCTGAAAACCTTGCACAGCTCATGTACAGTGTCATGATGACTGGATACATGTTCAAGAATGCGCAATACCGTTTGGAATTGCAAGAAAGTTTGGAACAAGTTGTTGCTCTTCCGGATGTGCAAGATAAAAAGGTAACGTTATTTCTCTTTCTTCTCTTTTTAGCATTCTGTGATTCAAAAGATATCTAAGTGCTTGGATAACTGGAAGGATGCGTTATACTCATTTTGGTGGACAGAAGATTTATATGGACTGTTGGTCCAGTAATTTCCTATCCTTACTAGCTTTCCCTATTAAGATTCCAGATCAGCTTAGAGGGGAAAAAATTGCAAAGGACTTTCTTTAATCTGGTGTGGACTATTAGAAAAGGAAAAGATTGTTATTGGGTAGGTTAGTTGGTTTCAGCCTAGGGATTAAGATTTAAGAGGATTAAGTCTTGGGATTTTGGTACTCAAAAAGTTGCTTTGATGGCTAAATGGTCAGTGTTTCCTTTAGGTACTATATCATTATGGCACCAAAATAATACTTTAGTTTTTACCTTCTTTAATTTATGCTCTTAAAATGTTGCAGGATGTGCCAGACTTTGCACCTGGCACACAAAAGAATGTTTCAGGTGAAGTTATTCGGTGGAACAATGTTTCTGGGCCTGAGAAAATAGATGCTAGAAAGTACATTGAATTACTTGAAGCGGAGATTGAGGAGCTGAGTCGTCAAGTTGGGAGACAAACTAGCAATGCACAAAATGAACTGTTGGAATACCTAAAATCTCTTGAGCCTCGAAATTTGAAGGTTAATTCTACTTTCCATTAGTCAATATAAAATATTTCCTTTCCTTTATCCAGCTGACTTGTGCTGTCTGCTAAGTATAAGTTTTCACATGTTGATCTGTACTGTTACTACTGTAGCTTTTATTGAGATTAGTTTTATATGATCCACTATTGTTGAATCAGTGTTGAACATTCTGGTATTGCGTTTTTCAACTAGGTTTGCTTTGGTGTTAATATAATCATGACAAATATAAATCCACTGTTGTACATTTACTTGCATAGGTGCTCCATGGATTGATTTTTGCTTCTGTAACTATTAATTTGACATTCCCATGTAGATTATTCAACTTAACCAATATAAGCCTTTCTCCGATTCTCTGCAGCTAGAACATGTCAATTATTTGTCATAATAACCCTTCATTTTATTATGTAGGAGTTGACTAGTACTGCCGGCGAGGACGTAGTGTTTGCGATGAATACGTTTATAAAGCGCCTGCTGGCTGTTTCAGATCCTAGCCAAATGAAGGTTTGCTGCTTCATTTTTTTTATCTTGTTCTTTCTATATCCCATCACCATTATTATCTGGGTTAATATTGAATGCTTTAATTGTGCTCATTCATTTTTAGGGTGTATCTTAAGTGTTAAAATGAAAGATGGAATTTATTTTGTTTTGGTCCATAAGATTGAAGTCTTTTATTACTTGGATGGCAAGTTGGTTAAAAACGCACATTTGACATCTACCCGTAATCATTGCTGACCTGATGATATATTGTCTATTACTTTAAATAAGGGCGTTTTACTTTTGAGTCCAGACTTCAATTGAATGAACTTGTAACAGGTGGTGCTCTTTAACTGTGTTAAATCATAGAGGCAAGATTTTGCTAGTCCTGACTAATAATTTGGTCATGTGATACTAGGTAAATTGGTAATAATTTTATTTGTATAAACTGAGGCAACCAAAACTAGATTTCTTCAAATTGATTTATGGATCTACGTGTGATTATTGCGATGGAGGAGTGAACAGCCTTCTCTTTGCTTGTTATTACTGTAAATAATATCATTTGAATAAGTTGCTTCAATTCTGATTTTACAGACTAGCGTGACCGAGACTAGTGCAGCTGAACTTGCGAAGCTGCTTTATTGGTTAATGGTGGTTGGGTACAGCATTCGCAATATTGAAGTTCGTTATGACATGGAAAGAGTACTAGGCACTCCTCCAAAACTAGCTGAATTGCCGCCAGGTGAAAATGTTTAAGCAGTCTGGAATAAAGCAGTTCAACAAAGTACTGGTGTCCGTTACTCCCTTAGTTGAAGCCAAGTGTCCTAATTAGATTTTACACCTTTTTTGTTGATTGGCTGAAAGGCCAATCATGAACTCAAAGAGAAGTCTGCATTTTTCAGCGGGCATGAACGATTGGTACGCCCATATTTAACTGTCCCAAATTTCGAAATTTTGAAATAGATTCAAAACAACCTTAAATTTCAAAATATTTATTAAACAATATTATTTTTAATAATTTGTCCAATTTAGAAATCAAAAATTACATTTTTCAATACTCAACAAAATATACTTTCAGGCCTATTTTTTATTATTCTAAAAACAAAATGAAAATTCTTGTTTTCCTTAAAACAAAAATGAAAAATTAGTAAACAAATTCTATTTTTTGTAGAACTAAAGGATTATTAAGGCATTTAACTTTTTTGAAAGTGCATATTGAGAATTTCCTTTCCTCTGTTTTATAGCAACACAAATTAGGCATACATTTACTTTCAAACGTTAGCTTGTTGAACAGGTTGGAGGTGGTGATTGATAACCATTGGTTAAAACTTACAAGATTCAAACTCGGCAGCTGCTACCAAGAGAATATAACTTTGTTGAACAGAATAAATATTGTAAATCTCTTAATATCATGTTAAATTCCTAAAGATAAAAAAATACCCAGCAACAACTATAAGTTCGTTCGTCAATAATAACCCAACTTCAAAAGAAATGAACTTGGCCCACGAATGAAACGATAAATTTCAGTACTAAACTAACAAAAAAGTAATAAATTTTACCCAAGCACCTTTTTACCGACATGTGAATAACTATTACATCTAAGTACTTTGTATGCAAATAAAAAAAAAAATAGAAAACGTCTGATCTCACTCACAAGTGCACATGGGCAAGGGGAAACTGGCGTTGGATGAAATGGAAAATAAATTGTCACAAAACTGCATCCTCCATACGAGGAAGTCAATCTGAACCAGAGCTTCATTCCCAATCAATATACACTTCTGAATTCCTTTATTCAGATAGAGGAAAATGGTGGGTTGGCCACTTCGGGTATGCACGTTTAAATAAATTCATACATACAGTATCACGCTGTTCAAGAACCCCGTTGAGAAGGCACTTCATTGTTCCTAAGCAATAAGAAAACAGAATATGATCAGAATATCATATACCCACACATATTTGATGGGCAAAACAAGCGGAAATATGAAATGAAAAAAGATAATATTCACCAGCCAGGAAAGCATAATGTACCACAAAATAATTAATTCATTTCACTAGTTCTGTAAAATTTAAATGTCATTTATCAATCCTCAACACCCCCACCCTCGGGTGTGTAATTGTAAACTAGATAGACTTCCAGTAGAACTCTCAAACAAGAGGCACATCTCCAAGAAACCATGTTCAACATTAAAAATCTTCTGCAGAACTACTTGAACTCTCGAATGAAGAAAAGTATAAAATTGCATTTACAATAGCTATGTCATTAGATTCTCTTTCAAAGATAAGATCACGATCAATATTCATTATGATGCACAATAAGATAGTGGCGTAGGGGATATATTCAATGATGGAATAAGAATTTTACAGAAGAACAATTGCAGAAAACAGCTCAAAACAATGGGTCTCTAAGAATCATGGAATGCACATGTACATCTGTGCCCAAGCAACATATAATCTGTTTTCTCCTTAAAATAACTAGCTGTTAGAATGTTAATTTGTAAAATTGATGGTAAAGGTTTCTAATATAACCAACATACCATGGGTACCAACAGGTTCTTTGATTCGCCCACGAAGACCACGTTTGGTATAAAGCTCGACAGGCTGCAATCATCACCCACATTAAAAATCTCATTAAGGTGACATTGGAAGCCAATTTTTAGGGTGTAAACTTCAGTATCATCCAAGTATAATTTAAAGAATCCAGACAGTGGGTAATGTATTTTCACCTTAAACCATTTAACATCCTCCGGATTATAAAACATGTGTCTAACAGAAGCTTTACGCTTCGACACTCTTTGGGGATAACTGCAACACAATTTTATAATCTTAAAATAAGCAAAAAAACATAAATTCAATCATTAATTTTTATAAACAATCATAAAAAGCTGAAATTTCTTCCCAGAAATGGTATTTGAAAGATGTCAATTAAAAAAGACCAAAAAATATCAATAATAAACATACCCTGTCAAAATAACTCGCTTAAGGATTATCCTATCTGCATCAACAGTTTTCAGTGAGCCAACAGCAGCCACTGCAGGTGCAGCATCCTCTCCATCTCTCTTTAGGATTATCGTAGGAAGAGGAGGAAAGGAAATTGGTGCATATATTGAAGCAACTGAAAAACGCCCAGCATGGAGAAACCTCTCCATCTTGTTCTTGTCTGTATTTATGAACTCGCTAGAGAAAATTGGCCTGCAAAGAAAAATTGCAATTACCAAAATATTTTTCCATAAAGAGAACCATTATATGCCAAGTAGTCTTCCAGATTGAATACCATACCTGCCAACAAATTGCCGAAACCCAACATGGAAAATTAACTCTTCCTTGGATTTGATGGGTGCATCATATGCTTCATGCTTCTTCACACTACACAGCACATGTGACTTCAGTTCATGACACATCTTTTGGAATGGTCCACAACTTCTAATAAGAAGCGCACTAGGCACAGAATGAAAATAGTAAAATGATAAAGCACAAAATCACCTGAAATGAAGGACAGATACTTTGGACTCATGTTTCAACAGGCCACATGCTGTAACCGGGATTGTGTTTGCAAGCAAAGATAACTTTGAAGCAACGGCAATGGGCACTCCCATAATATGCAACCTAGCATATGAGCCAACTGGAATACAGTCCTCCCGGTTTTCATGATCCAGTTCTAAAGCTTTAGCAAGAACATGTTTTTGTGTTCTTTTAAAATTATCGAATTCAAAAATTCTGGCATAATCTTGGGGTAGAGATTCCTGATATTTAGAAATGTCAGACTTTTGTTTTGGAGGGTTAGAGACAATGGTTTACTATAAAGAGTCTTCAAAAGAACATACTTTAGGATCCCATGAAGAAGTCCTAAAGGACTTGAGTCCCCGGTATTTTGCAAACCTCTTCCTAGCAGGAACATCCAATGGTGTATCCACTTCGTCCGGAAACTCTGCAACAAGAAAGCAAACAAATGGCAAGCAACAAATTAGAAATAGTATCACATTATATCAGCAATACAACAGCAAACCATCCATATTCTGTTATCTCTGGCAAACTTCCCAATGAAATACAACGGGTAGGAACAAGAAAGTAGAAGTTAAACAAAAACTAATTTAGATAAACTCTAGATGCAGGCAGACCAAATATCCATGCCTTTTTTAAAAGAGACAAATTTGACCAATAAATACTAATTAGAATAGAAAAGGAAAGAAATGCACCCTCATCTGCAGTATGTGCTTCTTTAAGTTCCTTGAGTTCATCTTCTATCTTTTCTCGGGTCAAATTATCTACTTCCTGTAATACAACAGAAGTAATCATGCATTGATGATATAGATTAGAATCCAATGACACCATGAAAATAAAAAATTAATCTTGCACAAATGAATAACTGTTGGTTGAATGAAATTCTCAAAATCTACACTCGTTGAAAGTTTGTATGATGCACAAGCTTATAAAATTAAATATTAATTCAACATTGCTAACCACTATAAGTGTCTCTTAAAATTAATGAATAATATGCTTTTCAAACAAACAAAATAAAAACCACTGGATCATAATCATATACTTAATTCAGTCTTTTGTATTTAAATTTTCTAGCATGCAGGATCTACATAATAATTAGTTATATGTCACCAGTTAGATCGATCCAAATCATTCTCTATAAAAAGTTTTTCAGTAGAACTGCAAGTGAAAAAAATCTCATACCAGTGTAAATTAATCCCCACCACAAACACACATTAGCAAGAAGAAATATCTGTCAATAGTTTAGAAAAAGCAAACCCAGCCAGGGGGCATGATTTCCACCATATCCAACACCTTAACATATTTCAAATTACTATAAAGCTACAACATGCAAGATTAATGTGTTTTATAGAAGCTCACCATCATCACTGAATCATTGTCAGTTTCTTCGTCAGAATCTCCCAATCTAAGAGAAGCCCCATCACCATCAAATTCTGAATATTTATTTTCCTCTTGACCAGGAAATCCATCTTCCTCTTCATCCAACACCATACCATCATTGTTTTCATTGTCATAATCCGACTCCTCATCAGAATCATCAACAATCCAAGCAGCCTGAAAATCAAAGTAAGAGCTAGAAATACATTATTTCTATACTGGAACTGGATATTTGGTAAGCCCAAAAGATATATAAATGTTAAAAATTAAAGCATTCAGAAATAAATGAATAAAAAAAATTCAGACCTGATATTCTGAAGTGCCACGAGGAAGACTCCTCTTTTTTATCTTCTTTTTCTTTTGATCTTCATCAGCCTTAGCAATTTCAGCCTCTGTTGGCCATGTCTAGTAACAAAGAATGATGTCGTACCCAAATCATTAAGTGAAGAAATAAGCTAACAAGGGGTATTTAAATAATGCACCCAATAATTTGGACAAACTTTTTTTGGGGGCAGGGGGGGCCTTGGCTAAGAAATGGTGAAAACACCCAAGCAATAACTAATGCGTCATTTTGGCTGATTTTCAGAAATTTATTCTTGGCTAGTCATTTTGCTATAATACTAAAAAGATAAAATTTAAAAAACTAAAATTTAATTAGAAGGGTGTTAAGGAAGACCGAAGAATACAGAAGCTCAAGAAACAAATTAGTACGAAAAGAGATGAGATTTCATTGTCTACCTGCTCTCCAGCAAGAGGATCAGGTATATTCTCAACAACTAAAGCTTCCTGGTTTTGAGGATCCGGAACCAGAGAACCAATGACCTAAAATATTAAAGAGGAATAACAGGGAAAAGGTGAACACATAAATATAAATAAATGGTTAAAGAAAGCATGAGATTAAAAGGTTAAATAAATTGAAAGATCACAATGTCCAAGGTGATTCCTAAACAGCAGATATTAAAATTTCAGCAGGTATTAAAAGAACGGACCAAAATTGTCTTTTGAATAATTGAATAATGAATATCAATCAAAAGTAAATAATTTTACATAATCCCTTTTAGTTATTAGATTGTGGGACTGCCATATATTAGAGAAATAGGCAGTAAAATTGTTATGATTGAACATTAATCTAAATGATTTAGCATGTTTGATTTATCTTACAAATGGAAAATAATAGCTTATTTTTCAAAAACTCTCTTAGGAAGCCAACAAAAGTATGCAGTTATTTCTCCAAAATAAGATGAACCAAACCAACATGCACTTTAACTATATACATAGCACTTAGCAGCAACAACAACCACCAAAGCCTTTTTCCACTAGGAGGGGTTGGCTACATGATGGATCACACAAATAATGTTCTATTGTGAATCATGTTTATAATAAATATAAACAAGCATTGACCTCCAAATCTACATACTTAGCATATACATTCTTTTTAAGATTTTGTTATGCGTGCCTGTGTAAAATCCAGTTGAATCACAAAAACTTAAGCTTATCCTTTATCAGTTCAATGGCTGCTCTGGTTTTGAAAACACTGTATAAACTGTAAAAGTATATACCTCTGTATCATGCATTTCATCTGCATCCATTAGGTCCTGATTTTTCCTTGAATTCAAAGGACAAGGATCTTTAAGAACTTCAATTTTAGACAATTGGAATTCTCCTGCACCTGAAACATGAACCTGACAAAAAAATGTGAGATAACTAACAAATCAATGCAATTACAATAGCAAATCCATGACCTTGACAATTACCAGTTGATTGACTGAGAGGTTACGAGAACGAAGGTAACCAGTGAGAAACAGGGTGCATTTTTCAGAGTTGCCATTATATACTGCATCAACCTATAATTTAGGGTGGGTGGTAAGCATGATGTCAACAATAACAAAAATACTGTATGTAAATTGATAGCATCAAACAACATTCATGTCAAATTACAGAAGGGTTCTGGTTCTAGGAAAAAATTATATATGATTGAAAGCTTCTCAGTAACTTTTTCTCTTAAATTAAAATATAATCTTCAGGCTTGCTTAATGCCACAATATTGCAAACGTAATTAAACTAGACTGTTAATCTAGGTAGGCATTTGCTTTGTTTAAATATAACATTTTGGGAATGATATTCCTAGGAAAATAGTTATTAAAACAGAATCAGACAGGCTGGTTCGACAGCCAGTCCTCCGATCAGTCAGATCAGGAATCTGTTCCAGAATAACCATAAAACTGTTTAATAAATTAACCGGTCTTAACCCAATAAAAATGGTAGTTCACTGGATCAAACCTTTTGAGACAATAGGTATGATCGTTGAGTTCTCCAATGAGGAACTTTAAGCCTTTGCTCTTTAAAGAGCCACAAGAACTGCATTTGTAAAGAGGGGTGAAGTATTAGGCTTAGACCATCAAACTGGGTGCACATTGGATGATAAATTCCGCAGGTACAATCGGAATTATTAGCCAACAATTGGTAGAGCAATTACCTTGTGCAGCTCATCCTTTGTATCAGCTGGATAAAATTTACAATCCTCAGGAAATTCCGAGGCAAGGCTAGATGTGCATATCTTCTTTAGTTCATTTCTTTGTTTAAGCTCAGGAGGTAGATCCTGAATGCATAAAATGAAAATTCCACATAAATATCTAAAGCTCAATTTCTTCGTGAAATGATAGTAAGCTCATATGAATTAGTTCACGAGTTATAAAAAAAGTAGGATCCATCTTAACATACACGAATAAACACAGCAGTGCTTGGCAAACCAAGAGATCTAAATACAGAAAGGCATTGATTTCCAAATGAGTCAATGTAGTAGGAATCAGTTTCTTCGCATGAAGATCTTGCTGAGGCCACAAAAGCCATTAGATCAGCAACCTACAACATAAAGTGTCTAATGGTAATCAAGAGCCAAATTTCAACACCTTCTAAACTGAACTCATGAAACAAAGCAAATATAATAATACCTTGGCCATTTCCATGCATGATAGTAGATCACCATGGGGTGCTTTTAGTGCCTGAAGTGTAGAACATAATATTTATTAAATATAAGCATAGATTACAATTCTAGTGATTATTTATCAATTAACCAGGTGGCGGCCTATGTTCTAACATACAATAATGAGCAAACTCCGAGCTTCATAATTTCATATCAACATGAACAGCACCTTCATAATTTCATATCCTTAAAAAATGTGATTTTTTTTCCTTTTTAACTGTTAACTCAATCCCTGATGTATGTATGTAAATATTCATGACTCAGTGCTTACAACACACATACCAAGGAAGCATTGCACACCCATATAAGAACCATTGAAATATATCAAAATAAGGACCATCTGATTATATTCTTCTGGTATTTCAATTTTTGTAAGATTTGACATGAACTAACAATCATCAACATAACAGATGGTCGTAATTCAACAGTTGATCAATAAAAACTGCATTCTACATAAAGTTATTGAATGGTGCATAAATGTTATGTAACACAACCGTAAACCTGTTTTTACTCTGTACTAACATCTCTTAACAAAGTTAATAATTTTTGTCCTATAGACAGAATAATAAGGCAGCAATCTGATATACCGTTATTCTTGTCCTATATTCAGAAGAAGCAACGGTTCCTGACAGCACCAGATACGTATCTTTAGATAATAATGACAAGAGATCATCAGCAAGTGATTCTAAATCCACAGACGCACAGAGGGCGAAGAGAACCTGTGATGAACACAAGATTAATAAATCCACAAGAAGCACAGCAAACTCTTGAAATAGCAGAAGCTAATTTGAATAAGGCGCAAAAAACAAATTGGCAACTCAGTTCAACAAATAGCCATGATTCACTCACTATCACTCGAGGAGGACTTCTCGACCCACTGAGTTCTCGTTTTTCTTTCAAAACAGCAGCTCTTTTTTGATCTCGTATCTGTCAAAAAAATTCCTAATCAGTGACTCTGAAAAAATAAAATAAAAATTCAACGCACAAGAGACAATAGCAACAAAGAAACAGAAACAAAATACCATTTTATTTCTCCGAATTCGAGCTGCACGAGCTCCTTTGCCGACATTGCGCTCAGATTTTGCGATTGCGAGTCTGTCTAAACAAGCAAACCGAAAAGGCAAACATTAAGAAAAAGGCCCATTAAAAGAAATCAACGGCATGGATATAAAGTACTAACCCTTGACAGAGGTCTTATGAAGATTGCGAGAAGATTTGGAAGAGAAGCGGGACTTGTGAGGCTTGTTGACTTGAACTCGCGACCCTCCCATTGTGATCGCACGCACCGGTAGCTTTCACCGCGCGTCCTCTTCTCGATCTCAGCTGCAAGCAAAACCCTATTTCGTGACCAAATAAGCCGCAGAGCAGAGGGTTTAGCAAACAACACAGTTTCTCTCTCAGCGACCTAAAATTACGTATATACCCGGTTCGGACCAAGCCCATTAAAAATTATATTAGGATAATTTTTATTAATTAATAATATATATTTTTTCATTAATAATGTATATTACTTCTATTTTGCATTATTTTTTAAATGATTTTAATTGACATTCATTTTAAAATAAGTTTTTTCCACAATAACACTTAAAATAATTAAAATGAACATTATTACATTCTCTCCTGAATATTTTATAAAATAAAATAAAAATTTAAGTAATATCTGGAATGCCAAATATCTATGTAATCTCAATGTATTTTAATATGATTCAAGACTAATTTAAAAGATTTTTTAAAATATAGAAATTACTTAACAAGATTTCTAATACTTCGATGACTATTTAAATAATTTTCTTATTTAAAAGAGGAAGTAATACTTTAAGGGTTCAATTGATTATTTATTATAAAAAAATTTGTATTAATTGATAGTAGACAAAAAAATAAAAATAATACATTTTTAATAAATATTTATCAATTTTAGACTGTTTGGAAACTGTTTATTAATATCGGGTTGTCAAATACGTTTAATGTAACTAATTTGGTCGTTAACACTTTTTACAATAGAACATTGCGATTTTTTATGTTTGTGACCACAATAATCTGTTGTAAAAAGTGTTAGTGACTACATAGAAACTAAAATTAAGCGTGTTTTAATTTTTGACATAAAATATTATTTAATATAATTAATTGTTATTTTTATGTAATTTCAAAGTACTTTAAGATGATCTTCATCATAGATATAATCTTCTTAACTTTTTTTAATATTGTTTTATTTAGTACATTTTTTAATTTTATATGATTTTATTTAATATATTCTAGATTTTTGGTATATATAATTTTAATATATTATTTTATTCAATATATTTTCTATATTTTTAATATTATTTTATTTAATATAATTTCTAAATTTTTATATGGTTTTGTTTAATATTTTTTGGATTTTTTATATAA
>PYAF01001808.1:496393-508661 GCA_007407185.1 Glycine tomentella
TTTTATTTTTTAAAATTGTAAATAATTTTTTAATATAGAAAACATTTTAAATAAAATATTATATTAAAAATTAGTTATATAAAAAATCCAAAAAATATTAAACAAAACCATATAAAAAATTAGAAATTATATTAAATAAAATAATATTAAAAAAATATAAATAATAGATTAAAAATTAGATATATCAAAAAATCCAGAATATATTAAATAAAATCATATAAAATTAAAAAAATATACTAAATAAAATAATATTTTAAAAAAGCAAAAAGGATCATATATATAATGAAGATCAGTCTAAAAATACATTAAAATTAGATAAAAATAATAATTAATAATATTAAATGATATTTTACGTCAAAAATTAAAATACATCCAATTTTTGTCTCTATTTTAGTCACTAACACTTTTGCGATATAATATTGTGTCGCAAACATAAAAAAACTACAATATTCTATTACAAAATGTTTTAGCGACCCAATTAATCATGTCCAAATTGGGCATGTTTGACCGCCCCATATTGGTAATTAGTTTTTAAAGAGTCTTAAATTAGTAAATATTTATTAAAAACGAATTATTTTGATTTTTTTTTGTAGTAAAAATATTTTAGTTTTTTACATTACACTGTAAACTAGTAAAAATTGTGTTAATTTTTTTAAAATTATTTATTATTATTATAGGAGTAATCAAAATATCTTACATACCAACTTTTGATTGGTTAACTTGTAAAAACCATTTATACTAGCAATAAATATACGATTTAAGAGCCAATACCTTTGCTCTTATAAAAATTAACAAACCTAACTAAAATAATAATATAAATAATTAATGGTTAATATTTATTATAAAATAATTTATAACTGATTACGGTTGATTATAATTAGCTTCTTACTTTAGCCAGTGAAAAACAGGAAGGCTAGATTTCATTTTTCACTTTAGCCAGTGAAAAAAAATCTTTGACGTATAACGTACTATAAGTTTGGTTCATACAAAAAAAAGAATAAAGGGGAAAAAATATCCTATTTCAATCCAACTTGGTGAATGGTGATAAAGAAGCTTTCCATCTTGGGGAGCAAAGCAAAGCAACGGCTATCTCTCCATTCTCCACTGCTCTTCATGATAACAGTAACATAACATGTTCCTTTTACCACCACAACTAACGACAACCTCATTCCCTTCCATATCCATCCACGTCACTCCCTTCCACTTCCCCACCACCCACCGCCACAACCACAACCACAACCATGTTCTCCCGCCGCCGCAATCCACCGCAAACCCCATAACCGCCAAACCGATCATCCTCGAAGAAGGCCCCGACGACATCCTCTCCTTCCACAACCGCCGCTACGACTTCACCCCCCTCCTCACCTTCCTCTCCAACCCATCAACCACTCCCGACTCGGACTCCAACTCAACCCCTCCCACCTCACTCGGCTCAACCGAGTTCCAACTCGCCGAGTCCTACCGCGCCGTCCCGGCCCCACTCTGGCACGCGCTCCTCAAGTCCCTCTGCTCCTCCTCCTCCTCCATCGCCCTCGCATACGCCGTCGTTTCATGGCTCCAGAAGCACAACCTCTGCTTCTCCTACGAGCTCCTCTACTCCATCCTCATCAACGCCCTCGGCCGCTCCGAAAAGCTCTACGAAGCCTTCTTACTCTCCCAGCGTCAGGTCCTCACCCCTCTCACCTACAACGCCCTCATCGGCGCCTGCGCCCGAAACGGCGACGTCGAGAAAGCCCTAAACCTAATGTCCAAAATGCGCCGCGACGGTTACCAACCGGACTTCGTCAACTACAGCTCCATCATTCAGTACCTCACGCGCTCCAACAAAATCGACTCTCCCATTCTCCAGAAACTCTACCACGAAATCGAGTCCGATAAGATCGAAATCGACGGCCACCTCATGAACGACATCATTCTAGGGTTCTCCAAAGCGGGCGATCCTACACGCGCCATGCGGTTTCTAGCTATGGCTCAGAGCAACGGACTGAACCCTAAACCCTCGACGCTTGTCGCGGTTATCTTGGCGCTTGGGAATTCGGGAAGGACGCATGAGGCTGAAGCGCTGTTTGAGGAGATTAGAGAGAACGGGTTGGAACCGAGAACTAGGGCTTATAATGCTTTGCTTAAAGGTTACGTGAAAACTGGTTCGCTTAAGGATGCGGAGTTTGTGGTCTCTGAAATGGAGAAGGCTGGAGTTAAGCCTGATGAGCAAACTTATAGTTTGTTGATTGATGCGTATGCGCACGCGGGGCGGTGGGAGAGTGCGAGGATTGTGTTGAAGGAGATGGAAGCGAGCCATGTGCAGCCTAATTCTTATGTTTATAGTAGAATCTTGGCGAGTTATCGCGACAAAGGGGAGTGGCAGAAATCGTTCCAGGTTCTGAAGGATATGAAGAGCAATGGAGTGCAGCCTGATAGGCATTTTTACAATGTGATGATTGATACGTTTGGGAAGTATAACTGTCTTGATCACGCCATGGCCACATTCCAGAGGATGTTATCGGAGGGGATTCGGCCGGATACCGTTACTTGGAACACGCTGATCGATTGTCATTGTAAGTCCGGGCACCACGATATGGCCGAGGAGTTGTTCGGCGAAATGCAGCAGAAGGGATACTCGCCTTGCATAACTACTTATAACATTATGATTAACTCTATGGGGGAGCAGCAGAGGTGGGAGCAAGTTAGTGAGTTTTTGAGCAAGATGCAGAGTCAGGGGTTGCTGCCTAATTCAATTACTTACACAACTCTGGTTGATGTGTATGGAAAGTCGGGAAGATTTAGCGACGCGATCGAGTGCTTGGAGGTCTTGAAATCTACGGGGTTCAAGCCAACTTCAACCATGTATAATGCTCTGATCAATGCCTATGCACAAAGGGTATGTATGCTATTCTGGGAAATCTATCATTAACTGTCTTTACAAGTAATTCAATGCTTGCTAATCTAATCATTGCTAGTTGGTATACATCAATATGCTGATTGTGCTGTTTATGAACAGATATAAGTTTACATGTATGCACCTTACTAGCTTTGACATGAGTATCTATTCTTTGATTTGCCTACCTTTTCCACGAGTGAAGTTGTGAGGGCTAAAACTTCATTCATCTTATTACAGCTTGCTATTTTATATTGTATCAAATCACTCGATTGAAACCATGAAACCTCAAAAATTTCCTTTGTGTATACTTTGCATTGGGAATTTGGGATGAAGCATTATTGAGTAGTCTTTATTTTTTTTCAAAGACCTGATGTTACATTGTGATGCTGACAGACATCGATTGTAATTTCTGTTAGGAAACCTGCTGATTCTTTATTCTTCTTCCACTGAAACATTTAAAGCACTAGCTGTGGGAAAGGATAATAGGCTGAAAATGCACCATATGTTTTTTCCAGAATTTCATCTTTAACTCGTATTCAATGAGTGGATTGGTTAAGTAATGAATTTGGTAATATTTGGCATAATTTTCACAGGGTTTGTCTGAACTAGCAGTAAACGCATTCAGGTTGATGACAACTGAGGGTCTGACACCCAGTCTCTTGGCTCTCAATTCATTAATTAATGCATTCGGTGAAGACAGAAGGGATGCTGAAGCCTTTGCTGTGCTGCAGTATATGAAAGAAAACGTATGCTTTTTTCACATGTTCTTTCTTTTTCTTCCTTTATGGATATACCCTTTTATATTGTTTTTGAGTTGTCTTTGGTCAAGTACTAATGTATTTGTTCATTTTAACTGCAGAACATTGAACCTGATGTAGTTACTTATACCACCCTTATGAAAGCTTTGATTCGTGTTGAAAAGTTCCAAAAGGTACATAATATTAACATCGTCACGGTCAGTTTGTTGTCTATATTTTCATGACCCTTCAGTCTTACACTTCATCAAAGGAAATTATCATGGTTTTTTGTTTTAACCCATAGTACATTCTTAGAATTCCAAGTGTGACCTTTTTTTGTAGTTCTCTTCTGTATTGGTTTGCAGTGTCCATATGCAATGATGATGCACAGTAAACAAATCAGTGAAAATAACAAAGTTTCAATATCTAAATTGACTTGGCTCTAATTTTTTGCCATGTTAATTGAGATTTGTTGGTTAAGTATGATGGATGATAGCATGATTTTTTAAGGAAGAAAAGTAACAACAACTTCGGCGAGCATTGTGTAGCCTGTTTATTAGTTTATTCATGGGTTGCTTAAGGTCAATCAACTTCATCACACAAACTATCCTGCATTATTTGGGTTTCAGGTTCCAGCCGTGTATGAAGAAATGGTCACGTCTGAGTGCGCTCCTGATAGAAAAGCTAGAGCAATGCTGCGGTCTGCTCTTAGATACATGAAGCAGACACTAAAATCATAGTTAAATTATCAAGCACATTCTTTCATAAAGACAACAGAATCAAATTTGCTCCCCTTACTTGGTTATAATTCTGAAGGTTAGTGCTAGATAAACTGGCAGCCTATGCTTAACATTGCATGTCACCAGGCTTTCGTTTTGATTTTGAAATGAATATTTTCTTGGTAAATGCATTATGGATTTGTTGCCAAACCATGAGATTGGTCGCATTATATGTAAAGTTGCTCTTTTATTACTTTGACTTCCATTGAAGAAGATGCATTTGTTAGTTTGTCCCTCAAAATATGAAATTTAAACTGACTCTCAGTCAAAACATATATTAATATTGTTGCTGATGTAGTGAGTGGTGGTTGTATGTTGATTCATGTAAACAATGTTAGAGTATGTCATGTTCTGTTTTACTGTATTTATTTGGAAAGCTCGAGTTATGATGCATTTTTTAATTTTTCAGGTTAATGTAATAATAAAATCATGATTCCTGTTGTTGACTAGCATAACCCCTTCACAGCAGGTGCTTTGGGGCAGTCTGTCTGTGTCATGCCGGATATTACGCTCCAACAGTGCCTGAATGAAGCTGTGGAAATCACGAGATGGAACGCATAGAAAATTAATGGCATCATGTAATGCTGTACCATGTATATCAATCTTTGGTATTTATGCATCGTACGTTCATGTAAGTAAAATCAATTTGTTGAAATGCATATTTTATGCACTTCATTTACATCCCCGGTAGTTACTTAGTCGTGCCATTTCTCCATCAGAAATTTGATGAATAAATAACTATCTATACATTTGAAGACAAAGACCTTGTCATCATGTGAGAGAAGGATTGACGTTCAGGTATAACAAACACCTTTATTCGTTTACAACACAGCCCACCAGTCCTTGAATTGGGCACTTTTAAAGAATTAGATTATATAGCCTCAGAGAAAAAAAGGCTCGCGTTACATAGTAATACAGACAACAATTTAACTTACAATTTTTTTCCCTCAAAATTGGATATACAATTTAACCTACGACATAACTTTAGAGGGGTATAGCTGAAACAATTGGTCTACACTTGCTTTTTGAAATTCTAGAACAGAACATGAACAGTAATAACACTGAAGATAATAAAAAGAGTCTAAAATATGTTCTTATTTCTTGCATTCCAAGCTCAAGCACCTCCATCTTCTTTCCATATCTATTTCTTCTTTCCATCAAATACCCATCTAGATACTCATCTATCGATACCAACTTATCTAGCTTTAAAATAGACGCTTTTGAATCACCAAGCTTCTGCGGCACCAATTTGAAAATTGTAAAGAATGCTGCCGACCAGTCACTGAGAACTCTCTGAAAATGACAATATAAAATATTAGAATCAATGTTGTCCCGCTTTTTCAACATGTAATCTCTCTCATTTTAATTGTTCTCCCACCTAGGGTAAAATGTACATAGGGCAGCAACCTTATTGCGCCAAGTGTCATTCTCTCTCCCACACCTTAATTGTAAGTTAAAAACATTTATTATATAAAAAAAAAAAAAAAAAAAAAACTCTTTTGAGAGTAAAGGAATAGGAAACACTCGGAAGGAATGGAGTGAAAGTAACATACATTGTAGGTGGCAAGGTCGATGGGATTGAACATTTTGAAACAATCTCTTGATGAGGCTGTTCCATCTCCATATATCTGTCAATACAAGAAGACGCAAGGGTGCCGCAAAGGTGAAAAGTCCAGCAGAAAAAAAAAGAAGGAAGAAGTTCAACAGACAAACCTCAAAGGTGAAAGCCATGGGTACACCCACAATGTCATACATGAAATCAGTTGCTGTCCCGTGTGCAAAATATCTGGATAATCAAGTTCAGAACTGAGGAAGGAATGATGTATATAGATGGCAATACAAAGGCAAATGACTACCTCGAGACCAGAAAATTTGAGGCACAGTAAGATTGTGTATTTTGTAGTTTCAGAATTTACAGTTTTCATTCTTAAACTTCGGCACCTAAAACATGGTGCTAGGCTACCCATTTACAACTTCAAATTATCAAAAGTGGTAAAATATTTGAGACCTTTAAATGTCAATTCCAGATAGCAAATGTCATTTGAGTACAGCTTGCAAATCAATAAGTTAAGGTCATTATAGGTTGACAGTGTTTTGAGCAAGGGTATCTCTCCATATTACGCCCACTTTGGTTTTGTTCCATATATGTTATGATGCATTCAAAACAAAATCAAAAGTTGCCGCAAAACTGCAATGGTCAATTTTTCTCGTCTGGTCATAAAGTCCACTAAATGGACATCACTTGTGAGCTAGGGATAGATGGCAGAAGATAATATAAAACCCGAGAAACATGTTTGCAGCCATTACTCATTCCACTACGACCAGAAATCAAACTAACCCTGCTGAACCAATTTTAGACACAACAGTGTTTTTTTCTTTGGGCAACAAAGATAGATAACGGGAAGAAAAAAACATTTATAAAATATAAACACTTGGGACTTGGCCTTTTGAAAATTTGCATCAATCAACATCAGATTCAAATGAAAATCAACTGACCCTACAGAACCACCTCCAGACCCGATCATGCAGCGCTCTTGGCAATGAAGATGGTTTACTTTTTCAAGCAATGATTTCATCCGTTGCAAAGGCAATCCATCTGGTGTTGAATTTTTATGATCGTAAGGCATAAAAAGAGCCTGCAGAGGGGGAGAGGGGGGGGGAAGAACATTGTCATATGAATATGAATGGTTCCTTAGCATGTTGACCAAATTAGGAAAAATGTAGTTTACACATTTGCCCATAAAAGTAAATGTATTAAAGACACAGAGAGAGGCTTAAATGACAACCTGAGACTATATTAGTATTAAAGAATTTTGTAAATGAATGGCGGCATGTACACCCACATTGCTAAACATGGATCTGCCATTGAGGAGAGCAGAAGAAAACTCTCAAGTAATGTACTGTCTATAATGTATGCCCATTCCTAATATTTACGCTGACACTTCCTCTGTTTTGCAAAAGTGTTATCAAGAATTTCTATCACAACTTTCAGCTGCATAAAAATATGACAAATCTTGGTGGAGTCTTAAGATTATTAACCTTGATTCCAGTTGATTGAAACTTTATGCTTCAAAAAATGAGAATTAGGTTTTCAAGAAAATAGTTTGCTAAAGAGGAATAGTACAAGAGTACTAGAGCACACGGTTGTGTCTAGATGAAGGATCAAATATGAAGCATGTGTTGGGAATAGTACAAGAGTACTGGAGTACATAGTTGATGCATAATACTAATAGAATTTATCAGAGCACGTATGAATTATGGTCGACAATTCAATTACTAATTTTGATTCCTGCTCGGGTTATATATAATGTGCAAATCCTGAATTAAAGCAAAAATGTGGATACGAAATCCAAGGGAACAATCAATCATTTTTTATTTTAGAAACAGGTGAAAAATGAACTAAACTTACCTCCATTCCAGAATGCACATTGACCCATAGATGTGGTTCAAAAGATATGGCAATTTTCCGCATAATTTGACTTTCAGGCTCACTGAATGGAGCAATTCCAGGATTCTCCTCATATGGATCATAATCCTATTGATTTGTGAATAATGAAAAAGAGATGCTTCAAAATATTAAACATTTGATATATTTCTCGAAAAGATAAGAGTGCCACACCATACACTATTTTTATCACAACCTATTACAAGGTGCAAGTCGATAACGGACACAGGAAAAAACACCATTAATTAACAATATTTTATATTATGAACTGAGATATTGAAGAGTCAGAATGAACCTTCTCCTTTTTGCCCCAATCTACACTCCAATTCCGGTTGAGATCAACTCCTCTACCTGCCACATAAAAAAAACTCAGTCATTATCAAAGCTAGTGAATCATTTAACTGACAATTTTAAAGGAGAAATACAATACCATTTCTTCTCTCACAGAGATCTCCAGCTTCAACAACTTTGCGGCCATTCAAGTTTTCCATTGGAACTACCTGATAAATAATTAGACATTAACATTATTAAGATACCAAATCTCTTCTTTTATTTGCATTATCCTACGAATACATCTAAATTCTCATCTTATTTTTTTTCGTAAACTAACTCCAAGATACAACTAAAAATAGTCAAAATTCTTCAACCAATTGACCGGCAATAAATGGTTCAGCATGCAAGCATATTAAATATCAAAGAGGAAAAAATCATAAAATAGCATGCACTGACATAATTTCCTCTGATAAAAGTACTTCTTAACTCTAAAACTTCAATATATGGATGGAAGATACCCAAAATTCTAATGGCACTGTCTAGCAGAACATCAAATGTAATGCTGCATGCCTGCATGGTATAAAGTGTGCAACAACTGGGACAGAGTTTTAATACTAAATATAATTTGTTCTGAAACTTTAGCAGCATATTGATAATTAGAGTCAAGTTCCAGATGGATTTCACAATTATCATATACTTATGGAAAAAATTTCAACTCACTTTTATGACAAGCTTGTCAAGTGCACTGTTTAAGGAAGCTTGATCCATGCTGGGTAGAATTTTTTCTTCACTTAAGATAGACAAAATCCTTAAAGCAAGTTCTGTGGTAATCAGCTCTCTTCCATGCTGCCCAAAACTCTGGAAGACAAGGAATCATCTGTCAAAAAAACCAGAATAACCAATTTGAGATTATCCATTACATGCCAAATTATAACTTTCTCTTATAAGAATGCCTAATCATAATTATATTATCATAATTTTCCCCCTTTTCTTACATACAGTTTTTCCCCTTTTCTTATTATTAACACAAATGAATGAAGAAAACTTACAATAAGAATCCGAAGCTTCGACCTCTCATCATTGTCTTTCTTTTTCTTGCAATAAGTAACCACTGTAACCTCCGCACCATAGCCTTTATTTCCAGCTTTAATTGTCTCCGTCTATTTAGAAACATTAAAGATATGAATTATGCATCCTAGAAAAGTGAGACACACAATACTGACAATAGACAATCTATATACTCCATAAAAGACCCACAGTGAGTTTATCCGGGTGACGATGGACCAAGGCCCTGATCTCCTCCATCAAATTGCCACTGCATAATCCCACAAAAGGGTTCGGCAAACAAAAAACAATATCATAAATCAACTGAGCTGTCCAAAATTTAGCTTCAAAAGTATTGCTTCATCAACAAACAATACATAAGCACAATAAGAATATTAAATGCTGCAGAGAGCATAGTATTTGAGAAAGTAAGTCCATGTTTAGATTCACCTTAGATCATTGGATCATCCAAAAATCACATTGAAATACCAGTTTACGTGATTTAAATAAATGCTCACAGGTTTGATTTTACCTTGAGGAATCAATTTTAGGTCTAGACTTGATTTTGAGTTAAAACAACGTTAGGTAACTTCTATTTTGAATCAAAAACATTTATACTGAGTTTTACTGTTAACTTGCTTTTAGAATATAAACAATTTTGCAAAAATCAATTTCATTCAAAATTAATTTTGCAATGGCTCACCAAACACACAGGAAAGCTATCAATCATGAAAGCGTCCCTTGATATTCATTCAACAAAATCGTAACCTAAATTTAACGGTGAAATAAAACGTGATCTGCCTACCAAAAGAAAACAGACAAGAAAAGAAAGAAGGAAACAGATACCGAAATCGAAATTCAATTATGAAATTAAAAACATGCGATTCGAAGGTCATAAGAGATAGATCAGGGAGTAGTTACCTGGAATGGTAGAGATCGTAGTTGATTGGCGTAACTGAAGGTTGAGTGAGATTGTGTGATTGCGCATTAACGGAGAGAAGAAGATCTTGAAAAGAAGAAGCGAGGAAGCAGATGCTGATTGAGAACAGAAGAAATTGAAAAATCGAAAGAGCCATGGCAAGATCCAGAACAGAGTATGAACAGATTAAATTTCATTTCATTTTTTATGGTAATGTAATGTTATGTTTGATTTAATGTAGATATTGATATCGTTATTATTGTTTAACTTATCAAAAGTGTTGTCAACTGTCTTCCACCAATGACAAAGAGGGAGGGAGTATTTCCAAAATTTTAAATTAATTATTTTACATGACGGAGTAGTTTATGCAGCTTTTTCCACGTTCGACGGTCTCCATCGAACATAGTTGGAAGGTCACCTCACACTCACATACATATTAATTTATATATTTGTAAGAGTATTGCCATTTGTACCGCAAAACGAATAATTTGCACGTTTAGAAAAAGGAAGCCAAACAAAATTCAGCATAGCTACCCTAATATGTTCAAAAAAAGTAAATATAACAATAATAATACTAAAGTATATATATATATATATATATATATATATATATATTTACTTAAATAGGTCAATTTATTAGATCTCAAAAGTATTTTGAATCGCCTTGATTAAAGTGTAACTTTTTAATTAAATATACTTTTCTAAAAGTTTTAGACTAATTTATTTTCTAAACAAACTTTACTTGGTGTGGTGTGGTGTAAGTTGGATCATAGTTTCATATCGAACAACTTAATCTATTTTTATACATACCAAAAAAAGAAAAAATAAATATAAATATTATTAAATAAAACTAAGATTACAGGAAAAAATTAATGAATATATAAATATCATTAAATTATCATTGATTTCGGTCTAAAGCAAATAAACCAACATATTGATTCGAGAGAAATTGGATTCGAACCTTGTGAATAAAATCAAACATGATTGAAAGAAAAAAAAATCAACCAAAAGGTTATTAGCTAAATTTTTTTATGAAGATTAATCATCCATAAAATTGTTAGATACTTTACACCAATATCAATACACAAGAATTATGGTGCCCAAAAGAAGTATAAAACAAGGGATCCGAAATTTTCACAATGGGATTTGTACATAAAACAAATGTTTTACACATTTAGGAATGAGATAAAAAAAAGTTAGATAAAGTATCTTTTGTGATAAAAAAATCTAAAAAAAATAATATATAAATATTTATTAGTATAATATAACATGAAACTTCATTTGTAAATAATAGTATTTTCAGAAGTGGGTTTTTTTAATAAAAATGTTATTATAAATTAATATTGAATAAAGCATTCTTAATAATTATTATCATTCTAGTTAAGTCTTTTGTTTCTCACATATTTTCTCATTTAGAGATCCTATTTTAAACACGGTTTAATGTAAACATCTCTTTCAATGGGGATTTCAACTTTGGTTTACAATAATTCTCCTTAAGTTGTGTCTTATCGTATTCCCCAAACATAACATCAAATTCTTTTAATTTGTTATTTCTTTTAAATCTATTTATTGATTTTAATTTGATTTCACACAATTCAACAATTTCATTTTCAATCATTTTACAATATACTTGCATACACAAAACTTGAACTTAAAAACATTAATTAAGCTAGAATAATCTTATTACTTGATCTACCTCTTAGGAGATACATGGATGAGTGATTTGGAAAGGACGAAGGGATAAAAGTGGAAGAAGAGATCACCCCTTATATATAAAAAAAATATTTTAGAGTAACCAAGTTAATATTATATATAAAAATAATTTGTAATTGTAAAAACTGTATATTAAATCTCATTGTTGTTGATTCTTCAAATAATATAATTGTTACAAGAAGAAAATACATATGAAAACATTATTATAAAGTTGAAGTTTCCATTAGTGATCAATATTTGTTATAGATAACGAATATTACAAAATTTAAATATCCATCAACAACTCACATTATATTTAATTATTATTTTTCATAAAATATATCTAAATAACTAAATTAATAATAAAATGTGTACATATATACACATAATAACTTATTTATTAATTTGTATCCTTAATTATTGTATATTATTAATTAATTTAAATTTAACTAATTTATAAAATTATTACTTTAAATTATATATTTTCTTGACATATATTTT
>PYAF01001808.1:508761-523142 GCA_007407185.1 Glycine tomentella
ATAAAAAAAACTTATAAAATTTGACAAGAAAATTTTAAAGAAGTGTCTTGTATTCAAGGACAAAAATAATAATAATAAATGTATTGGGAAAAAATAATTAATAACATTAAATTTGTTTATATTTATAATATTTTAAAAAAATTATTCTTAAAATAATTAATCTATGGATAGACAAAAATATTAGTAGTAGAGTACTAATTTGGTTTGATTACAAATTTTATCATTTTGTGAATTTTATTATACAAGTTTTAAATTTGTGCACATTTTATTATCCTATTGATAGAAAAACAAGTCATTGTTTTTTCTTTAACTTTCCTAGTAACAAGTCAACAAGGTAAAAATTAAATTGCACAAAATTAAAAAAATGGAGTGATAAAATTCACAAATAATAAAAGTAAGGTGAAAAATTTTGCAATTAAGCGCATGAAAAAGTTTGCAATTATGCATGTTGTTTGTGATGAAAGTAGAAGTTAGGACTAGAGTATAGGATCTGAAAGGCAACAACTAAGGATTCTGCTTGAAGAAACAATAGTGAATGAAGAAATCATTGATGTTGCACCAACAATAAGAAGATCTACAAGGATAACACAAGCACCCTCACACTTGAATGACTATGAGTTATTCTCAGATTCCGCAATCAATTCTGAAGGTGAACTAGTGCATTGTTCACTATTGGCAAATTATGAGTCTTGGAGTTTGAAAAAGTAGTTTTAGATGAAGGATGGATGAATGCTATGAGAGAAGAGATGAACTCAATTGAAAAGAACCAGACTTGAGAATTAGTCAATCCTCCTTAAGATAAGAAGCCAATAGCATTGAAATGGGTGTACAAGATGAAGGTTAATCCTGAAGAAGAAGTGGTAAACTATAAAGCAAGGTGGATAGCAAAGGGATTTTTGCAAAAAACATGAGTGGATTATGATGAAATTTATGCACCAGTTGCAAAGTTGAAAACTGTGGGATTAGTAGTTGCTACTGCAAGTAGAAGAGATTGGTCCATTCATTAACTAGATGTCAAATTTGTTTTCCTTAATGGACAATTAGAAGAAGAAGTGTATGTGTATCAACCACAATGTTTTTTAGCCAAAGGAATGGAGGAAAAAGTGTATATACTCAACAAGGCACTGTATGGGCTCAAGCAAGCACCAAGAGCCTGTAATAGAAGAATTGATGGATTTATATCTTAGATTGGTTTTGAGAAATGTGTCTTAAAACATGGTGTATATCTGAAGTCATGAAAGGTTGGTAAAATCACTAAAATGTTGATAGTTTGTCTTTATGTTGATGACCTTCTAGTAATAGGAAGCAATGAGAGTGAAATTGAGAAATTCAAGCAAGACATGATGAGTGAGTTTAAGATGAGTGATCTTGGGTTCTTATCCTATTTCTTAGGAATTGAATTCAAGACAACTCAGTATGGGATTGTGATGCATCGGTCAAAGTATAATAAGAATTTGCTTAAGAAATTCAGTATGCTGAAGTGTGATACAACAACTACACCAGCTGAAGTTGGACTCTCATTGAAAAAGAGTGCAGATGAATAAGTCATCAATCCAACCTACTATGGACAGGTTGTAGGATCTCTGAGGTACTTGTGCAACATAAGACCTGACCTTTAGTGTTGGCTTGATTAGTAGGTTGATGGAGGATCAATTGAAGTCTCACCTAATGGTTGCAAAAAGAATTATGAGGTATGTGAGAGGAACATTGGATTTTGGAATTCTGTTCCCAAAGAGCAATGACAATAGAATGACAGAACTGATTGGATATTTAGACTCAGATTGATGTGATGACAATAATGATAAGAAGACTACAACATGCTACATATTCTTCTATGGAGGAGCCGTTATCTCATGGTCTTCGAATAACGAACCAGTGGTAACACTCTCATCATGTGAAGTTACGTTTTTAAGTAACCCTTAGGAAGCTAGAAACAACCCTTAATTATATAAATTGTAATTTTGGTTTTCATTTAATTTTTTATTCATAATCTTGATTTTCCTATTTTTTTCACAATTTGATTTTCCACATCTAAAAATTCTATAATTTTGATGTAATCGTTAGTTTTATATATATATATATATATATATATATTATTTTGATTCAAATGAACACTGGACATAACAAATTTCTTTAAGATATTATTAAGAAATAATTTAATTAATTAAGATGTAAAAAAAAAGAAATAAATGTATGAAAAATTGATTGCAAAATTTCTAAAATGTATGAATTAAAGCTATGAAAAAGTAAATAGGAGAATCCAAAGTCACAAATAAAAATTAAAGGGAGACCAAAATTATAATATGATCAATTTATTTTTACTTAAATTTCATAAACCATATTAAATTAAAAATATATTTTTCTAAAAAGTAATTTTAAAATTAATTTAATTTAAATTTAAATGTATAAGTGTGATACTAATTTGAATATGAAAATTTTATATTTTAAAATTTAAATTGTATATTCAGATATATTTTTTGGTGTGCAAAGGAGGGTCTAAGACCCAAAAAAACTAACCAGGTACACTACAGGGCAACGATAAGCCCCTAACATCATCCCTCAACAAAGGCAAACACCCCACAAACGGGGAATAGAGAAAATGGCAACCAACCTCAACAGAATGAGTTGAGTTGGCCAAAAAATCTGCCACATGATTAGCTTCCTCGAAAATATAGATTACACGAGTCTCCCACTCCTTACTCTGCCAAAACTCAATGAACTTGATCATAGACCAGTAAGGATGACCCAAAGTCACACCTTGGTTGACAAATTAGACTACAAATTTAGAGTCACACTCGATAACTAACTTCCTCACCCGGTCACCCCTTTATGCCAAGCAACTTGAAGTAAAGAGACAAATGCCCCACAATTTCGACATCAAGACATTCGTACCACCCAAATTTCGCACGAAGCCTCCCAACCATCTTCCAAGGGAATTCTCGCAAACACCCAACACACCTAGCCTTATTGTTATTGTTCGTGACTGAACCATCATTGTTACCCTTGATCCAATCCTCCTTCGGTGGAACCCATTTGACATCAACCTCGACATAGTTTTGTTGATGTAGCCGAGTTGTAGCATTAGCACTGAAAGCCCCTAAGAAAGGCGCAACTTTCATAATAGCTACTTCACTCACAACTGAGGCATCAAAGTCCACCCCATTGAACACCTTTTCATTTTGCCCCCTCCATAACAAACTCAGTACAATAGGATATAAAGTATGCCAATCAGCCCCATTGGGTCTCACTCTGACATTATTCAAATTTGAACACACCCAGCCAACAATATTGCAGCCAAAGAATTGCCAGGAATAGAGTGAGCTGCACGTAATTTCAGATATTTAAATCGGAATGTATAACTATTTTATCAATAGTGTCATGTAATTTGATATTTTTAAAGGATGGAAAAAAGTGTAAGAAAAATTATGTGCAATAATTTTATTGTTGTATTTTTTCATAAATTTAACGCAATATAAATATGCACATACATGCGTGTCTGTGTTTCTTGTTAGTGATAATAATAATAATAAATGCATAAAAAAGAAGAAGGAAGGGAGACCGTATTTATGGAAAGTTAAAGAGAGAATCTGGTTTGCTAACGTAAGAATTAAGATATCCATCGTTTCAAATGAAGAATGCTCGTGAGCCGTATGATCCAAAATATGACCGTTGTAAACGCAAAACGCTCCTATTCGTGTTTCAATTCAAACCCATTCCCTTCAATAAAAAATAATAAAAGGGAGACAGCAACAGCGACAACAACTCACTACTATTCCCCAACACAACATTAGCGTACTCTCTCTCTCTCTCTCTGTCTCAGCCAACAACACAACAATCAATATACTCTGCATCAACCATGAAATCCATGTACAAGCCTCCATTGCCCAGATCTCCAATTCGCCTTCGACCCTCTCATGCTGTTCATTCATCAAACTCTATCGCTCTTCAAACCCCACCAGGTTCTTTTTCTTCTTCTTCTTTTTCAAGCCCTAATCTTTTCTTTTTTTTTTTCTTTTTTTATTAATCTTTTTATGTTTTCGAAGCAGGTTCCTTGACCAAATCTCAGAAACCGGTTCTCTCTCCAAACATGCGACCCGAATACCGCACCATTTCGTGCGAATTACGGGCTTTGACCAAGATGGTTCGTGACGAATTCAGCAAAGCGAATTCAGAGAAAGCGGCGAGTGCAAATTCGAGTGTTCTGTTCGAGAGAGGGAGATTCTACGATGAGTATTCCGCTAGAAGGAACGAGAGGCTCATGAGAAAGAAGGGAGTAACCGCTGTTGATGAAGGTAAGGCTAAACCTGTTCACTCTCTTGGAGTTACCATGGAATCTGGAAAGAAGAGTAGTAGTGTGAGAAAAATGGGAACTTTGAGGAAATCTATCTCTGCGGCTTATTCATCTGGAGTGAGTGAAACACCAAGGTACATGCTCAGAAGCATGACTAAGGAAAATAAGAAACCTCCTCTTGCTGCAAAATTTGACAAATCTGTTGTTGCTGGAGACAAGAAGATGGGAACAAGAGCAAGAAGGACCTAAACCTAATAGGGTTTTAATTATTTTTTGGGGAGGGGGTATATTGAGAACTCGGTTTAATTTGATGTTTAGGGTTGAATCTTGTTCTCTCTTTTGGTTTATAGTTTGTTAATTTTACTTACATATCAATGGAACGTTACAGTTTATTTGAATTCATCTTCTTTGTGATTCACATATGATAGTATATACATCCATTTATATGTTAGATAATTTCTTTCTTCTCATATTATATTTGATTCGATGGTTTGATTTATTTAACAATTTACAAATTACTCTTTTTCTGCTTGACTGGGATTTGCAAAATTACTAAATATTAAAAACGAATTTTGAGACATAAGTAAATCATGATCAATCGACAGAATGTCATTTCTGGTCAATTTTTCAAAATTCATATCCAAGAACTTGAAATTTGTTTTCAAAATTTTTGCTTTCTTTCACCTTTTCATGTCCCGTAAGTGTACTAAAAAATGCTGAAAATAAAAACAAAATTTTGAGTCATAAGTAAATCATGATTAATCTTGACAGAATGACATTTCAGGTAAATTTTTTCAGAATTCAAATCCAAGAACAAGTCTTTCTCTTTAGGTGAAATTTTTATTGGAGAGTTAGAGCGTTATCAAATTACTTTAATGCATTGTTTTTAGCACCCATCTCAAACGAACGAATAAAATGCTGTTTGTTTTTCCCCTTTGAAACCTTTCAAATTTTTATACCAAATTTTCGTTTGAAACCTTTCACAACCCGTACCAAAAATTAGTGCATGTTCTATTCTATACGATATTCCAGATAATAATTCATATGATAAATATTCATAACTAAAAAAGATTCAGTTGCCTACATCTTCTAGATAATATCTACGTACATGACGATAATTTGACGAACATTTATCCAAAATTTACTTCAATGATATCCAAAAGCCTGCCTGTCCCAACCACCTGGATTTTCATGCTTGAAGCCAAGAAAACACTTCATATTCACCAGGAAAAAAGATTCTCAGTTGTCTGCATCTTCTGGTTTGCCTCGAACTACCTCACTTTCAACAGAAGCTGCTACTATTGTCTCTTCCAACTTATCCAAATTGCTATCTTCACTTTCTACAGAAAAACCAATTCACCAAATTTTTTTGCAACTTCAGCATCTGCTGCAGCTAATGGCTCTTTCACCCCATCCAAATTGCTATCTTCACTTTCTATAGGTGCGGATTCATCAGGCATTATTGCAACATCTGCTGCAGCTAATGTCTCTTTGGCCCCATCCAAATTGCAACATCACTTTCTACAGAAGCAGACTCATCAGGAATTCTAACATCTGCTGCAGTAGAAGTCTCTTCTAACCCAACCAAACTGCTATTGCCCGCTTCTTCTTGGCTTTCTTCCACTCTATAATATGCCTTGGAAATTTTCAAATTGAATTAGCATTTGGCATTTCAAGGGAAGAGCAAACGAAAAACTTTAACAAGGCAGGACAGACTTAATTTTGACATATAACAAATCAACCACCGACAGAATAGAGATTCAATTCACATATGCCTTTAATAATCATATTATTTTAGACTTTCCAGCCAAACTAAATAGCATTTCACATCTTTGTAGGGGAGCACAAATGGAAAGCTAACTTTGCAGCTCAAATGCATTTAACAAAAAAAGCATATAATTAAGTAAATAAACCAGATAAAAGAGGACAACTTTTAATAGTAAAAAAAAATAAAAATTAAAGGGGATCAGATAAACATACCACGCAAGTACGAGCAGGGGAGAGGACCTTGAATGAATTGGGGCAATTATTAAAATTTGTTTCAGGGACTCCTGGTATGCCTTCTGGGGATGTGAAGTGGTCTACATTGTGCCCCACCTAGGAGTGGAAAATGGTCAATCTCAGCCCAGCATGAAAAATTGACAAGGAACACATAATATTCAAGAGCCACTGAATAATAGCAACTGAGTTGAACTCTAAAAATCAAAGTCATGTGTCAGTTGCCCCCTCCCATTCTTCTCTCTTCACCTCTCACAGCCACTTTGTTTTTCACTACCACTTACAGGGGAAAATCAGAACAATTTATATGATTTTTTATAGTGTTGGTTCCACTTTTCCTCCTTAGTTATTACCCAACCCCATCCACGCACCCCAAATCTCACTGCTGCTCACAAGTACCAATTGGCCTGTAATAAATCATTAGATTCAAGCAGAATAGAAGAACGTTTGGGAGGTAAAACAAAATTTTAACGGTTTATATTTATTTTGCAATTTCAAAAAAAACTGGGGACAACAGGGTGGCATCCCACTTGGGCTGACAGTAGTTCCTTCCCTGATTATACTCATGTTTACCACCAGAGAGATTAGGGCTCCTTACTCTTCCATGTCCTCCAAATTCCCAAGCATCACTATCCAATGCAACTCTATACTTTCCAGGCAAGTCACATCCAACTTTATACCAGCCAAATTATTTGTGGTTAACAGTTATTACTGCAGTAATATTTTTAAAAATTTACCATACATAAAACAAATTACACAATCTGTTGCAATTAATATCCCTAAACACAAATGAAAATTGAAAATGTAAAGCATACCCTTCATATGTTTTCTCTGGATGAAAATTGAATACAAATATCAGATCTCCTCGCTCAAAGACTATATAACCTATCAAAGAAAAAACTATTAGGCAGTTAATTATAAAATAGCAATCAGTTACGCATGAAATTAACTCAAAGTCTCAGAGTAGACAATGGCTTGTTAACGGTTTTATCTTCTCTAGTCACTCATGTTTGAGAAATACCTTCTTCACATTATGTTCACAACACCTATGGTATGTTTTCTTGAAACTTGAAAGCAGTTCCATTTTATCAATCTTGATACAAGACAAACTCTTAATTGAATAGCAAGTGGCAAAAAACATAAAATTGTGAATGAGTATAGTACAATCATTTGGGAGCATATTCACCTTGTCGTCATCATCTGCACTGCTCACAATCTGTTTAGTTGATGCAAGGAATGAAAAGTTATCATCAAGCAAGTTCATTGCTCTGTCAAATGCATTCATGAACTGCACAAGTTCCAAAAACAAAATTATAACATATATCTCAGACAAGCAACACACTGCTAGAGTAAAAGATAATAAAGAGTTCTCAGAAAGGGAAAAAAGGGCTCCACAAATAAGACTACACGGGTGCCTTCTGCATCACAGAAAAATATGCTGAATTACAGTTCCGATGTTTTACCACATTATTCTGAGGAAAATAAAGATCTGAAAATAACCATGCATAAGCCCTGGCATATCATTTAACATAAAGCTAAGACAGATATTCCAATTGTAACAATAAATTTTAATGATGAATTTCTGAAGTTGATTCAAATGTTACATATCTGTTTACACCATTTTTTATATGCTACAATCATACATGAAAACATGTAAACAAGAAAACTCTTGTATTGTATCTTACAGATTTATATTTTCTTGACTGTTCTAACCCAATTCAACAAGGAATTACGGTTTTTATAATTTTAATAATTTGAATAAATGGTTTATTATACACAGGCATATACAAATGCGATTGTGTTTAAAAAATAAACTCGCTTCATCCATGCATAACAACTTAATGTTGTGTTACTGTTGAGTTAATACATATGGATATGAACTATAACCCACCCCCCACAAAAGACTAACACCAAACAAAAAATAAATAATATTACCTTGTATCTCAAGCGATCTGTATCCACCAGATTCCACTGACGCCTGCACTTCTCATAACTCCATCCACTGGCTTCTCTTGGGAAATCAATCCACTCTTGATGGCCAAACTAATAATGGCCTCATGAATATCAACAACATCAATAGCACCTTTAACCCAAATCTCATGAATATAACTTAACAAAATATGATACATGATATACAACTATAGTAACAAGAGTTGGATGCTCAAAATTCACAAACAATTTACACTATATTCAATAAAAAAAATCATGATTAGCTGCACCTACAATAACAGTGAACAGCAGTTTTGTGGGAAGAAGAGTGAAGCAGGACACATACCTCATTGCCCATGAAATTAAGGTAGGCCTCTCCACCTAATGCCATTGTTATGAAGTGTGTCATCTGCAAAAAATTGAGATAACAATGACCTTCTGAAGAGCAATCACTTGCTCAACAATAGGAGAAGCCTCAACCAAGCAAGACATGCCAGAATACATTTCTTCGTCCATTAGGAGAAATGCAACAGTCTTGTCTCCAACAATGGTCTGCCCAAGGCAAAAATTGTACAACATTGATAGGAGTGGAATTAAAAAACAATAAAATATGTAAATTTTTTATTATCTGTTCCCTACAGTTTCCATCATTTTGCTGTTTACAAATATAATTTTGCCTAAATTCTTATTGTATTTCCATCACAAAGGTAACTGAATAAACAATGGCATGGCTAATACCTGGTCATGGCTTTCAGCATAGGAAACACATTTCTCAGTGTATCTCCTATTTGTCAAACTCCAAGAGATTTCCTTCATTGACCATGCATAGTCGTTCTTGTTCTTCAAGTAATCAATCCATTTATCAGGGATTGCCATGGCTAGACGATAGTCAAAACCAATTCCACCATCAGAAACTGGTTGACCAAGTCCAGGCATGCCAGAAACATCTTCAGCAATGACAGTTGCATCTGGCAAAATACTATGGATCAGACAATTAGCCAGCATCAAATAGACAACAGCATCCACATCTGTTGCTTCACTAAAATATTCATTATAATCCCCTGTAAATGCAATGTTGATTCCATGGTGATGATAAAGCATTGATGTAACTCCATCAAATTTAAACTCATGAAGCCACCACCTTAAATTCAATAAAAGGAAACAAAGAGCTTCCCAGTTAGCATAGTTAAAGAGTCTACTATCCCACAATTTATGATAGCCTCTATCTTCAGTATGGAAGTAAGAATCTTGCGAAGTTTGGCCAACATCAAAGCCATTGAGTCCATCGGTAACATTATTACTAGCATGACTATGGATAACATCCATCAAAACCTGCAAACCTAGGCTATGGGCCTTATCTATCAGATACTTAAGATCTACTGCTCACAGCGAAAAAATTTGATACATAATATCCAAATGATGCATAATAGGAATGCTCCATAACGGCAAAATCTCATCCGCAAATTCCCTTGAAGAGTTTATGCGGGGTTCAGAGCTACTCATCCCCAGATGAGCCTCATATATCCATGGGGCCTTTGGCTTTGGTGGACGAGGATATTTTTACTGATACCTGCAGAACAAAAAAGAAGGTGAATTAATGAATATAATTTCATCTGAACATAATCAAGAGTCCAGTGTGAGGAAAATATAAATAACAAAAGAATGGAAGAATCACTTGGCCTAGTTAAGCAATTAAATCCAAAACATACTTTCCTCTTTCTCTTGCAAACTAAACCTGAACAAAAAGTTCTTTTATTTTTTAATGACCAGACAGAAAAGAGAAATAAGAAATCCCAGTGTGTATGGAAAATAAAAAAAGTTGAACTCCTCATTGGTACATGAATTCTATCATAACACATTTGAAATCGGTTTTAGTTCATTCATCAATCATGATTTGATGTGACAAATTCAAATAATGACATTTGATAGGATTTTGGTAGTATTCATTAGCAAAAAAACATTAAATTTATTTTAAATCATATATAATGTTTATGCCTCAAAGATGAGAATTCATTTATAATCCAACTGAAATAATTACATACATTTTGATCCAAACTTTTTAACTAATTGTAATTCATTTGAAAACTATAAAAAAAATTTGAATTTCCAAGCAGATGCAATATGTGGCATACATCAAAGTCCCTTTTAGTATTGATCCTTCAGATGCAATGCTTTTTTTCTTTTTTTTATAAAGATAACATGTTAACAGATATTCAACAGGTGAATAATGGGACCTCTCTGAAAATGGTGGATCCCAGTAGACACCATTGTATGGAGCGGCAAATCTGGTAGGATGAACAGTGGCATATTTGATCCAAGCAGGGATGCGATCAACCCAAACTCCATCCCTGTGTCTAAATCTAAACTTCACTCTTGAATTGTGTGGTATAGCTGAATTTCCATCAGTACCAGCGATCTTAATACTTCAAACACCAAACTGATTTTTTTCCATCTGGTGGTTGGAACCATCTCATCCGTTATATAGTCTCCAATAATTTGTGCTTCTCTGCATTGAAAGAAACATAAAATATGAAAAGAATACTAAATAAAACAATGAAAAATAAACTTGACAAATATATAACTTACTGGGCAGCAGGTGCCCACTCACAGTACACAATACCACCTTCTTCTCTGTTAAATCCAAATTTCAAATAACCTGATAGAGAAAGAGGAAGGGAAAAGAAAAAGGAAACATTATATTAAAGCTGTCACTAGAATCAATCTAACAAATTAGTGAGGCATTTTAATAGAAATCAATCCAGTTGAAGCACGGATATGATACAAGACATGGATAAGATATGACATGGACACAGTGATACAACAAATTTAAAAATTGAAAGACATGACACAACTACAATACAACATAAAAAAAAATATAGTAATTAACTATAAAATTAACATAAAGCACAAGGCTCAAATCAAAAAAGATAATATTTTAAAAGTGAACATAAGTCATTGTAGAAATCATAAAATGCTATAGTTTATCTAGTAATTCTGATATTCCCATATGCTTTGGTGTGAAAGTTTAACAAATATAAGTATAAAATTATTTAATGCAACTAGGAGTACTTTAAATATCTGTGAAGTGTCCGGCAGAGATCTGACAGGGATACAACGCAAACACAGCTACTAATTTGAAGTAGGTTGATATCTCTAACATAATCAATTGATGTTCACACAAATTTACATTATTTTAAGTTTGCTTGTGCATGCTAGATAAATTACTATGACTTATCTACCATGGACACTGTTACGATAGACGGGAAAAGTAGTTAGGGACAGTTAGATCAATTAAGTAGTTAGTTAAAAGTGGATATAAGTTAGATAAATATGGAGAAATAAAGATGGAAGGATTCATGCAGAGCATTAGAAAGTTCGTAAAGGGGGAAAACCCTAAAGTTTTTCTTCCATAGTCCTATTCTTAATTGCTCAAGAAAATTGTTTGTTTCTTTTGTTTATATCAATTTCTCAGCTCGCTTTCCAGGGTTCACAACAGACACTCACTACTAACTCTTCGCAGTAGTTTGTAGTTGTGCACAAAATCTTTGCAGTTATCTTAGCTTGTATGCATAGATATATAGAAAAGAAAAACAAACATGAAACAATGCCAAAAATTCATAATTTTGATTATTTCATTAAATTCAATAAAACGTTCATTAATAAAAAAAATTAACTTCATATAATGCAAATTTTAGTAAGTGACACATAATAATTATTTATTTACTTCATAATCAATATTAATCTCTTAACAATCAATATTTTTAGTTTAAGAAGATGATCAAAATTACAAATTTTACAAAAATATGAGATTAAATGTTTCTATTTTAAAATAAAAGAATAAAATTGTAAATTTAAAAAACACACAGACTAAATATTTTCATTTTAAAATAAAAATCAAAATTACATATTTCAACAAATAAAGATACAAAATGTAATTTACATTTAAGCCTAATTTATTTCGTGAGTATTGACACATAATTTTTTTTCATTATTTAAATTTTAATTATATAAAGGTAAAAAATCACCATTTATAATATATAACTGAAAGATTAATTTAATATATAACTTAAAATTCCTAAAATCGCCACTGAATTTTATTATTTAGATGAGTCAAACTTTTTTTTTATAAACTTGATATAATCGGTTAATCTTGAATAGGAAAACATGAAATCAAAAAGATCCTAAAAATCATCAAAGTAAATAAAAAAATAATCACAAAACATGGAAAACATGCTGATGATTTCTCTTGAATTTTCTTTTATAAGAAAATCGTACATGCATGTGAAACACGGTTTATCCATGACTGGGTAATTTTTTAACCATGGAAGGTATTAAAATTTAAAATAACACAGGAATGAAAATACGAAACAAATGTGGGTAAAGGGCAAGTGATCTTTTACTATCTACAATAAATAAATTATTAAGTACACTCTTTTCCCGTTTTGTCGATGTATCAATTAAGTTATTTTTTCGTCCGTTTTATTTTTCTATTTTTTTCCAAATAACCCTCATTTCGCCCAACCCCATTTTGTTTTTCAGTAAATGTTGTAATTCCCTTATATTCTTTTGCATCATTTCTTTCAAAAAAACGTAGCTCCTTTTTGTTTCAAATTTTTTGTTTGTCAAATCCCTTTGTTCTTTCGGAAACATTATTGTTAATTCTTCTGCACACTCTTTTCCGAAAAACACTGTTCCTTTTTTTTAGTTCCTTTGTTTGTTGAATTTTTTGTTCATTTGCACAATTTATTTTTTAGTTGCAATCCTCTCTTATAGCATTATGAGTTATATATACATGCTAGGTTAGGCACCAGTGTTTGTGAAAAAAAAGGAAGAAAAATAAAGTTTGAAATGGAATAAAATAAATAACTAAAACAAAGTACCAAAAATTACTTTTCAAAAACATATTTTTTTTAAAAGTATTTTTAGAACTATGTTTTAATAGACAATATTGACAAACAAACACAATATATTGACGTATCTTCAGATAAAATAATTGTTACATTGACTTATTGATAAAAACGTAACGCATAATATCTTTCAATGCTCAATATTACTCATAGAATTGATGGAACATGTACAATATCACATTAATGAAAATTATGATTAAATTATATTATTTTTTATAAAGAATAAGAGAAGGAGAGGAGAAAATACATGTAAAGAGTTTAAAGAATAACAAAAACAAGATACAAAATTAGAGTTTAAAAAATAATAAAGATCCAAGTGCAAAATTAGTACTCAAAGAACAATAAAGATGGAATGCAAAAGGTTTTAAGAATAATGAAAGTGGATACAAAAAAAATAGTGTTTTTGTTATTTGTATACAAAAATGTTATTTTGGTAATAAAAATTTTAAAAAAAGTGTGTACTTAATAAATTGTGAGGTGTAAATAGAAATTTTCATTTAACAATCTTACTTTAAGGGTAACTATCAATTCAATACTTAATTTTGACCTTTTATAAGTGTTGTTGGGTGTGTAAAAATATGTTGTTGGGTATTTTTAGTGAAGATATTTTAAATTTTAAATAAAATAAAAAAACGCATACATCCAATTTCTCATTTCTGCACGTAGTATAAATATGGAGAAAATTAATTATCTTCTTTCTTCTTATTTAACAAATTTTATCACTTAAAAAAATTGTCTCTTTTGGTGGTTGTTGTTGACTTATTCAAATAAAAAGCCGGTTTTATGCTCTCTTTTTTTTTTTTCTCGTCCTATTACTAATTTCACATTCAATATTCTTATAAATGAAATAAATATTTTTTAATTTCTCTTTTTAATATATTCATTACGTATAGTGTAAATTGTACGTGCTTTGTAATTCTCTTCTTCATTTTAAATATAACATCATAATCATAGATTTTTTTTTTGTACTGTGTAAATGAAATAAATATATTTTTCTTATATTCTTTTTCCATTTTTTAAATATTGTGCACGATATATAAAGAAAATAGTCTTAAATGTTTTTACTTTGTAATTATGATTAATGAGGATACAGTTTAAAATGTATGTGTGAATATATATACTAAGAAAAATGTTTAGTAGACATCCAATATTTAGAGAAAAAGTAAAAAAAGAGAAAAATATATAGATATGATAAGTTTATATCTTTATGATGTAATAAAAAAGAAAAATAAAAAGAAATGAAAAGTATTGATGAA
>PYAF01001808.1:523242-536952 GCA_007407185.1 Glycine tomentella
TGCCATTGTGGTTCCTGGTGTATACTACTCAGATGATAAGATGCTTCAAACCAGGATATTCTCTTATGCTGATTCACAAAGGCACAGACTTGGGCCAAACTATCTGCAACTTCCTGCTAATGCTCCCAAGTGTGCTCACCACAACAATCATCATGAAGGTTTCATGAATTTCATTCACAGGGATGAGGAGGTAAGTTAATGTTTAATTTCTTATATTTTCGTATTCATTTCCTGGTTGAGAATCTGGTTGCCTTGTTAACTACTTAGTGCTTAGATTATTCATGCACATGCTGATTGGGGATATTGCTACCTATTCTTTTGTTATTATTCGGTATTCACATTTTTTTTCTTGTGACTGAGCTCTGCCAATTTATAGGTTAATTACTTCCCTTCAAGGTATGATCCTGTTCGTCATGCAGAAACGTTCCCCATACCTCCTGCTATCTGCAGTGGTAGGCGTGAAAAGGTTAGTTTTGATCAATTGCTGAATATGAAAACGTGGAATATTTGTTAGGGAAGGAATCCACCTGCCATGGGTTTCAGTTTAGATTGCAGAGTTCATTTCAGTTTTTGTTAATCTAAGAAACCTAACAACAGATTTTAGAATTCTAATAAAAATTTCTGAAATGTTTAAAGCATTAGACAAAATGTATATTTCTTTGATATGCTTTTCTAGTTTAATCTGCTGTATGTAAAATACAGTATGTAAAATTGATCTGACTAGAAAGGAAGCAAAGAAATGGACCCACAATACTGCTTAAAAGTTTCTTTATTGTTGATAAAGTTAGGTGTCAATCAATGCAAGATCAGGCTGTGCTTATTTTAAGCATTACTTTTGGATAGAAGAGATTAACTATTAATGCTTTATAAAACAAATGATAAGATTTTGAAAAACAATAAACAACACTGGTAAACTGTTGAAATGCTGCCTATATTAATTAGTGCAAGAAGGTATGAACAACTCTACTTAATGCAGTGTGGAATTGAGAAGGAGAACAACTTTAAGCAGCCCGGAGAGAGATACCGATCTTGGGCACCTGACAGGTTGCTGTTATAAAATACTGACATGATCAATGTGAAACGTGTTTTGGTGATGCCTAATGTTGGGTTCTTTCTGCTGTTTTTTACTAATTTACAGGCAAGATAGATTTATTCGCCGATGGGTTGATCCTTTATCTGACCCACGGGTCACCCATGAAATCCGCAGTGTGTGGATATCTTACTGGTCTCAGGTGAGATAATAAGATAGAGAGTTTAGACATGCTAATTTATCATTATAGAAACTACCGGGTCAATTGTAAATGAATCTGCATGGTTTGCTCACATGCCCTTTGATGGCATTGTCTTTGCAGGCTGACCGTTCTCTAGGCCAAAAGATAGCATCTCATCTGAGCATGAGGCCAAATATTTAATGTTGTTGCCAACCCCAGAATGATTGTTAGAGTTGCAGACGTGCAAAGAGTACGATAAGGATGTGATTTTCGATCAATTTGAAAGAACTTATCCTTTTCTTGCAATATTAGTTGTGTACCCATAACTCCATGCATGCAACTCGTTGAGCTATCTCAATAAATGCCGTTTGTATGTGTTAGTATATATATATATATATATATATATATATATATATATATATATATATATACATATACCTTTTCGGCATGTTTCGCCGCTATTGTTGCGGACTATGTGTTCCTTGTTATCCAATTAATTAAGAAAGAAAGTATTAAATTAAAAAAGTAACGAGAATTTGAAATTATTCAAATTTTTTTATATCACCAATATGTTCTAGCCTTCCAGGCTCATATGATTCAGTTATTAGGCATAGTCTGACATGATCGGCTGGAAATTTAGATTAGAAGCTCAATGGGTCCAATGAAGCAGCTTCGTATTATTGTTTTCCGGGTTATTCTAAAGTCAAAATTGAGATTCGACCAACAACAAAATGTCAAAATGAAATGTAGGCTGGGTTATGATGGCTGCGATGATTAGAATTTCCGCTCGTCCTGGCAGTTCGATCCATAAACGCTTGGTAATTATCATGCCAGCTCGTTTTGGTCGAGGCATGTAGCTACTACCATTTAACGTGTATAGATTTAAAATTAGAGGTAGTTAAAAAAGAGTCAGGAGGTTCTGGTTTTGGCTAGATGGCTAGTATGTTAGTCACACTTTTGAAATTCTTTCTATTCTGGCTAGTATGTTCATGTTAGAAAATAAAGTATGATCACAGGTACTAACTTTTGGTTTGTCACACTCTCAATGGAGAAATAAAATGTTGAAAATGAATCTCGTAAACTAACTTTTGTGATCCTATTTACATTTTTTTCCTTACTTTTTTTGTTTGTTTGGTTTTACATCAAAAGATTAGAAGAGATAGGTATTTTTTGACGTAATGTTTGTTACAACTTACAAGTGCTAACTTTTGTGTTTTTTTTTTTATAATTTTATTTTATAGATACTAACTTTTGTGTTAAACATTAGAAGGGCATGATATTAATTCTAAAAAATGGACGGATAGAACGAAGTGCTGCTTATACTCTTGTAAACGATAGTATAAAAAACAAGATGGAATCGGTGCAACATTGGTCAGGACCAACAGAAACACACTGCTCTATGAATCCTTGGACATTTGACAATAGCAGTTAACATAGACGGTATTTGGTTCTGCATTTGAGCCACATAACGTGTGTAATTTAATTACGTAAAATTTGAGAAACTATAGAGAATAACTTTCTGCTTTGATAATGTAAAATAGACGTGAAAACATAAAAAGGGAACGCTATACCAAGAAATAGGACGCCATCCATTGTTCTTTTCACTTTTGCCATTTGGCAGTGAGTCGTGGATGGACCTGGATTCATTGCAATTCACATAGTCAACAATGCAGTCATGATCTAATAGCTAATTTTTAACTATAAAATTAATTTTATAGTTATAAATAAAATTGGGTTAAAATTAAAATTCAAAATTATTTCTCATTCTGACTGCAGGGAGTCCTCATTCGTTCCAAGTCGCACACACATCTGACAAGAGCTATGATGCTATCAAAGACACCAAATTCGCTGTCCAACGATGCCATTGCCGGCTACGAGAAAATAAAACTGTGAAAGAGAAGAGAAAAGGCAAAAGAATTAAGAAGATGCAACTTGCAAAGGATTTCTCTTCCACTCTTATGATATAATCATATATATGTGCTGTGCTAATATATGTTGCACCAGTCTTCACATGAAATCCTCTCTGATGCATTGTAATAAGAGTAACTGCATTACCTAAATAGAGTAAATATCTTATTTAGACCTATAATTTCTCTTTATGTTTATTTTCTTGTTACTTAATATTATTTATCACATTATTATCAAAGAATTTAGTTCAATTGATTAAGTATGATAAATTGATAAAGTATGATATGTTTTTTGTTACTTGTATTCGATTCACATCATAAAAACATTTATCACATTTACAGTTTTTTACACTTTTATCTCTTTTTTCTGTGTGTGTACTTTATCTTAAGCATAAAAAATTATAAAAACTCTTTGGTTCATTACCGGGAAGACGATCAACACGTGCCTCATCTGAATTAAAGCTAATGGGCTTCTAAACGTTGGTGGGTCTGCGTCTTTGTGTTAACATCTACATGAGTATTAAGTTTTTATATATAAAAAAATTGAAAAGCAAACAAAAACATATTATATCATTAAAATTTGATACAAGAAGTATATAAGTTTGTTTATTAGGAGAAAAAAGTACCTAAGTTTGAAAAAGTTTTTATGAATTGCTCCTTTTTTTCTCATTTATTTGTTATTTGTAGACTATTGTCTATTTGATATCAATTTAACCAATCACTCGTTTATTCAATCAGTGTTAGTGACTTGGTATTGTATTATATTTATGATCGGTTTGAATTTTATAATTGGTCGTTACTCTTAAATGAAATAGTTTTTAAAAATTATTTTCTTATTAAGACATTCGATTTTCTTCTCATTCAGTATTTTATTTTATTTTTATGTTTTAAATAAGTATTCTTTTTTAAATTCAGATAATCTGAATTTAAATTGAATTTTGATACACTAAATTATTAAATTAAGAGACATAGAGATTATATATGTAAATTCACATAATTTATTTTTATATAACGTTTCTTTAATTTAAGAAAATCATATCTATAATTTAATTTCGTATAATACTAAAATAGAATCTTAATTGTTACAATTTTTTTAAGATATGCATATCATTCAATATTTCAATTATAATCTAAAAGGAATATTCCAATGGCAGAATGTTATCCAGCACCTCTCTTCATCCTTACAAAATCTTTTTTTTTTGCTATATCTTTCCTCCACTCATACAACGACATCTGTTCCTTATCGTTAGTAGTAGCATAGCAAGAACTTCGGGTCGTTTTCCGGGTCGGGCCTCTTGTTTACTTAGGCGGGGACCACTTATGGGCCTTGATGACCTTAGTTGGGCCTATAAAACACAAAAAGTACGTGTCTTAGTCGTTTAATGCAACAAAGTTGGTTGCATTGATCAGGATTATATGGTTGTGTTTTGATAAGCAGGAGTAATGATCTAATCAACGACGTAGTACATTAGGAGTTGGAAAATAACAACAACAATGACAACAGAAGTGGCCATTTTGGAGTCCCTACAAGTTGTGTGATGATCCCGTTCCAATTACCAACACTACTTGTTTAAAGTAACCATCCATTTCTTGCTGCCACCAATTTTTAGCCCTATAACCTTTTTCCTTTTTCAGACAACTCATTGATCTTTCTTCTGTCGTACTCATAGACAACAAGTTATAGATTCTGGGTTATAGCATGTTTGGAAACTCGTTTAAGAAGGAATTGCGTTTGATATGTAGAATTTATAATTATTAGCTTTCTAAAATAACATTCAAAACATAAAAAATAACATCTAAAATGTCAAACCAAACTCACTGATAATAATAATAATAATAATGATAAAAAAAAATTACAAATCACATTGAAGATAAAATTAGAATTAGAATTATTGTTTGTCTATGAACAAGTTAAAATAGTATAGATAAGAAGAAGTTTGAAGTATTTTTTCCTAATTAAAATTATTTTTTTCCTAACATTGTGCTCAGAAGCCATGACATCATCTATGAACAAATTATCTTTGGCTGCCATGAGAGAGTTTTTCTTCGATCTCTATTAGTTTTTATTTTCCTCTTTTCTCACTATTTCAGTTTCTTCTGCTGTCACAAGAATTTTTTTCTTCTTCTTTTTTGTTTCCATTATTCTTTTAGGAGTTTCTCTTAAAAAAAAAAAAAATCTCTAACTCTCTTCCCATATCCCAATTTTGTTTTTTCTTCACATTTTCACACGTACATCTCCTTTTTTCTTTTTGTATTCTACTTTTATTCCTCTCAAATCCCTAACTCCCTTCCTGGATCCCAATTCTCTTTCTTCTTCATATTCCCAAATATACATCTCATTTTTTTTTCGTATTAGTATCTGTATATTACTTTTATTTCTCTCGAATCCCTCCCTTCTTTGATATGCTTATTGGTGCTTTGAATAACACTGAATTTCAATGTAATATTTGTGAATTGGGCAAAAGTCATTGTATATTTTTTTTTCCTCTTCTATCATATATTGTATTCAAAATTCACAAAGAAGTACACAAGGTATTCCAAAATCTTCCACAAACACAAATCTTACCCATATTTCTTCACTTGAAATTCCCCTCTAATGATCCAAGTATAAATCTCACCAATGAAAGTCATCATCCATCTAATGAGACACCAAATTTACCTCACATAACCGAAGTACCTCAACTTACTGTTGAGATGAATTGACCAAAGCTACTACTTCTGGAAGAGTGTTTAAAGAAGTAATTGACAAGTTGGACATGACCGATATTCATGCACCAATTTGAGGGGGAGTGTTGAAGATAAAATTTGAATTTGCATTATTGTTTATCTTAGATAGTAACATATTTGTTAAAATAGTGTAGATAAAAAAAGTTTGAATTATTGTTTCTTAATATTGTTCTTAAGTTGTTAACATTTAAAAGGTGATGAATGCGTGAATGAATAAGTGAATGTAAGAATAAATAAAATAATAAATTATTATTTTAATTTATGCGCTGCTTTATAACACACATGTTAACCTAGATATAAAATAAACAAAAGTAATATTTATTTTCAATACAAACCATGAATGAAATCAAATCTAAATACGATAGGAACGATCTTCAAATAATAATAACAATCAGATAAAGCCCACCGCTGTGGTACGGTTCGTGTCATGAACATTCTTTGTAGTTTCTTTCCAGAGAGTAATCAAAACTCAGAAATATTATATAGGCGATGATCACGTGCCTTTTGTCTAGAAAGGATCGAGCACAAGGGTGAGGTACACAGAAAGATAGTATTGAGACCAAGCCTCAAGGATGCATCTCATTGATCGGGCCCAAATTTGCCTGTCCTCTCTATTCTATTTCCAACACTACTAATGTCGTTGCATAAATTTAAAAAATAAGAATACATTTTTTTAGTTGAAGAAAAATAAAAGATAAAGATTGATTTTTAAAAGTAAAATCCAAATTCTTTTTCTTCTATAATTTAAAATTTTAGATTTTTTGTTATATGTATTTCTCTTTTGGGTTCAAATCCAAAAACAATCTATTTACATATAAAAATAAAAGTAAGTACAATCTCTTTCCTTTCCCTTCGCATAATATGAAGCCTTCTTACAATGGAATACTTGATAATAGTGATAGAATTTCTCTCTTTATTTCTCCATTTAATACATGATCCAAATATTTTATTTAAACACATTGTTTCTATCATGCATTGACATTTAGTTTTAAAATAAATAATAATGTCACATGATTATCTTATTATTTTAAGTATTTCTCTAATATATATATATATATATATATATCTTTTTTTCTCTTTTTCTTATCATATCATATTGTTACATATTAATATTGTTATTAGTCTGAAAGAAATATTGGGCTTCAACGTTTTAAGTAAAATTTTGATTCAAATTTTGTAAATAAAAATAATGATTAAAAGGAGAGATTTTACTAAAAATACAAAACAAATAATATCAAAGTAAGTGTCCATAGATCTTTATTCTTAGTCCCATTCTCCCATGTTGGCTAGCATGCAGCAACAGCAAAATGGTAATACGATAGTACATGCAGAAGTACATCACATGTTGTTACCCTGAAACTAGAAACTAGTAACCTACTCTGAATGCCGTATCCATCCAAACCAAAACCTTCAATTAATAATAATAATAATAATAATAATAATAATGCAGTATATTGCTACAAATGATACACATTATTATTTCGACGTCATCTTTCCAGCACAGAGAAAGAGACATTGCCTTTTCATTTTGAGGATTCGGTTCGGGTTGCCGTATGAGACCGAATATTGTCGTTGTCAGATTTTGTGGATCTCCATCGTTAATGGCCTCATCACCCTGTGGATCTTTTTGGCGTCAAACCAATTAAATTAAACACTTGGTGGGGGATGGATTCTTATTCCCATTTTAGTATTTTAAAGCTTAAACTTTAAACTATTGGATGGGGAATCTCGCGGCCAGTTTACCATTTTCACTCGTAAACGCAAACTCACTATTGATGTCATTTTGCATATCAATTTCTTAATCATGTTGGACACAGCAAGTTGAAAATAGACCACTTTTATTTTCTTTTCCATTGTTTTTGTGGGTTTAACGGTGCTCTTCTAATAGTGCCAATCCAAAATTTTCCTTCAATCTTAAACCATTATTTGTATGAAGTTATACGGTTAATTTAATTATAAAAGGAGAAGAGAAATGAAAATGTTATATGTTCGATTTCCCGACTAACAATTTTTTTTAGCAATTAATCACTAATATTTGATATTTGCCGATTAAAAAATCATTATTTTATATAATTTATAAATAATTATTATAAAAATTAATAAATTTACTATAGAAAATGAATGATAATATGAATTTTTTACTCAATTGTTTCTGTATGTTTGTACATAATTGTTTTCTCCATTTTTTTTTATATGATTTTGATTTCAATCATTTCAAATTATGTCGAAATCTATAAAAATGTGAGACTTCGATTCTTAAGATTATTGAGAATCTCAAATCTTAAGTATAATTTCGTTTCCCTGAATGATATGATGTATGGATATGGAGGAGTTATGCCCTGCAACATTTAAAATTCATTTAAATCTATACATATCCTTACCAATTCCATTCAAATATTTTTGTATATTGTGATGGAAAAATCGTTTTAGTTAAATTAGCTTAAATATTTTTTTGAATTAAATTAAAATTCACAAATATTTTTTACATAAATTAAACTCCAATCAACAACCTAATAAACAACTACTAATGTAGGTTTCACTCCGACATATATAACTTCTGTCAATTAAACATGTACTTATAATAGTAATACGCAATCCTTAAATATACTACTACTTTCTGATGATTCAATGGCAAATTCAAACTTTTTCTAGTAAAGATTCATGGCAAAAAGTTTAGATCTTTGTACATCTGGTAATAAAATTACAAGAAATTCTCCTAATTAATCACACGTCATAATCTGCAAATCAAACATTTTTATTTATTTTCTCGAGTTTCTTTCGACTTGTAATGCATGAGTATGACTGAGTCAATGCGGAGGCTCCTCACGTCATTGACAATGAGAAATTGTTAATATAGTTAAGATTTGTTAATGACGAAATCAATGAGACGAACTAATATGAATGAATACCGTTGATTATATTTTTTGATTATTTTTTTTTTTACTAATCTTTCGTCGGGAACTCTCAGCGTGTATATATATATATGTGTGTGTGTGTGTGTGTGTGTGTGAGTTAATTAAGTATTTTTATTTTAAAATTGAAGAAAATTCGGTCTGACTATCGTTGATCTTGAATCTCACCTCTATTCTACTCTGGCAGTTATATAAACATATAAGCCTTGTAAATTAGGTGTTAAATAAGTTGAGTCGATCCATTATATGTGAAATACTTGTCATATTAGAATTTAATATTATATTAGAATTCAAAAATTAAATTATTTTCTTCTTTTCGAGAAAAAAAAGTATTAAAAACACTACTATAAAAAAGTAATTGATTAATTCCATATTTAATTTCCTTTATAGAGTTTAGGATAATGGTTAATTTTCTTAGTCCTAGTGGAAAATTTTAAAGTATTAAATATATTAGAATGAAGGGAAAAATATTTCTCAAATTAAAGGTTTGAACTCAATCTATATATCTTGCATTATCTTTTTTAAAACATTATTTTCTATATGAAATTAGTCCTTTTTTTTTTTCATTGGATAATAATATAAAATTGTTAAATTATTTTGTTTAAACATTAAACTCATAAGGTATTATGGACTTTTAATCAAATCAATCACCTCATCATTCAGGTATTTAACAACTTCAGCTTTGAATTCCTTTCAAGTGGCCTCCCCCATTAGTCATTATATAGATCTTAAAGACTGTGTAAAGACTCTAATCCTCCACAATCTATTTAAATAGAAGGTTCGTGAGAGACACATGTTCTATAAGTCTAGGTTGATAAGGAACAATTCTAATCAATTTGAATACGATTAATCGAAAAAATTTAATATGATATTCTAATGCTGAAATCCTAATTAAAATTAATTATTTTTTCATAATAAATAAACTAAATACCCACTCTGCAATGGTCGCATGAATAATATACGAGAACAAGATGTCCAGATGAGAGATGAGGTCATCTTCCCTAAACTAAAGTCAAAAAACAAAACCCCAGGGGTCCCATACGAGCGTGAGCCACAATTATTTTATTTCTTAAATTACATTTTAATACGTTTGTGGGGCTTTCGGCTGAAACCACCTAAAGAAAAATAAGAAGAAAAAAAAAAGGAATCGGCAAATTGCAGGGATCGTGGCGTGGGACGAGCAACAGCCACACTCCTTTTACCCACTTCCAAGGATTCTGATTCCAGCAATTAAACTTATTTAGTATCAAAATAAAATATAAAATAAATAAAGAAAAAAGAATGCTCAGGGCATGGAAATAGACGGAGTACTAGAATTCTAGAATGCATCATCAATCATAGATATTACAATGGGTTGACAAAAGTTATTAAGGATTTTATATGAATTCGATCCTAACCGGAGAGTTAACAGTTCTTATATTCTTAAGGGTGTGGGTTCAAATCTCAGCACTTTCTTTGCTTGATTGATGAGCAGTCCTTTCAAGAAACATCTCCATATGCTTAAGAACTAATTAAGTAGAGTTACAATTATGTAGAACTGTTTATACTTTGAATCAATAATCTTTAAAGTAGATCAACATGCCATAAATGATTAGTAGCCTATCCGATAATATTTAGGATGTCTTGTGCTGAGCATAGTTGACTTTAGCGGGAGAAGGAGAGTTCCAAAGCGAAACAGAAGTGGGTTGGGTTATGTGGGGTAGGAGTAGGAGTCTGCATCCGTATCTTCTCCCTCTTGGGTTGGAATCATCACCTTTGTATACAATGCTAGTGCTAGTGCTAGTCCTGCCCTGTCCAAGACTAAACATTTCCTTCTTGTCTTCTGGTGGGGCTGCCTTCCCCACTCATTTTCACCACTATGTTTTTTTTTTCTATTAAAAATTCTTGTTTACTACCTGCTCCACTTCTTTATTTATTTGATATTTTTTTCCGCTTAAAACTAGTAGTATTTCATTGTCAAAATTGATAAAACTAATCTTTAATGAAAAAAATTATTAAAATGAATTTTTTTCATAAGGTCAATCAAATAAAAAATTTTCCATTTGAGGATAAAATTTAAATTAACATCATGAAAATGGTAAGTCTTAACAAATGTTATAACTTCTAAATTGAAAGTTATAACATATGTTATAACTTCATTTTTCTACATTAAAGTCGTAAATTAATTTACTACTTTTAAGTTTTTATTTTTTAAAAATAGTGCTTTAAAGTCGTAAAAGAATTTTTTTATTAAAGTTGTAAATTATTTTATGACTTCAATTTTTTTCACTTTTTTTTAAAATCATACATAATTTTTATTTTAATTATTTAATGAATTAATATTTTTATATGATTTTATTTGATATTTTCTATATTATTTATTTCTTACATTTTACTAATATTAAAGATTATTATTTATTTTATAAATTAAAAATAATATAAAATACTTAAATTTAAATAAAAATATTAAAATATATTACATATTCATTTAACAAAAATATTAATAATGAATTATTTTAGATATATTTCAAATGCTTTCATCTTGTTGTACCGAATTTATTGGTAGTTATTATCTTCTTGTTCTATTATCTCTTCATTCTTGATATTTTTGTCAAATGAATATATAATGTATTTTAATATTTTTATTTAAATTTAAATTTTTTGTATTATTTTTTAATTTTAAAAAAATAACAATCTTTAATATTAATAAAATCATATAAAAAATACATTAATTCATTAAATAATTAAAATAAAAAATTATTTACTATTTAAAAAAGTGTAAAAAAAATAAAATCATAAAATAATTTATGACTTCAATAAAAAAAATATTTTTCTTTACGACTTTAAAATCCTAAACTTTTTTACAATTTTAAAATCATATTTAAAAAACTGTTTTAATTTAGAAATTATAACATTTATTACCATTTATCTCTTTTAAAGTATTATTAATTTAAATTTTATCTTTGTTAATATTTTTTTTAAAATTAATCCTTGTTGCTAGTTTGGCCGTGGACATAGTTAAAAAAACCCAATCATTGTTGAACCTTGTAGGTGACATTTATTTATTATTATTATTTCGGGGTTAGTAATAGCATGCACTGGGGGGACATCATAGTAAACAGTAAACAGTGGAGTGCAAACTGCAAACAATAAAATAAAAATAATAAAAAATAAGAACCCAAGTGGGGGTATCTTCAAGAATCTTTACATGTCGCTCGTTATTCGTATTCCCTTTCTCCTTCTCAGCTTTACTTCACCAAGTTTGGTTCTGCTGTTTTCCTCCATACCAAAGAACAAGATCGATTGGCTTCATTCACAAGAGGTGGGTGGATGGAATCTTGCATATCATTTGCTGTAAAAGTGTAGTGTTGTTGTTGGGAGAGAATCTTTCTGAGCACTGTTACCGTTTTTTCCTGGTCCAACTCTCTCTTCTCTTTCGTTCCCCTTTTTGATTGCGGATTTACACGGGTGAATATATTCTTTTTCCGTGAGGAGGGTGGGTGTCAAAATTTTTGGGTTGGTTCTGCAAAAATCACAACTTTTGCTTCTTTTTTTTTTTTAAAAAACTCTGTTCAGATATTCAGTAGAAAAGAAACATCGTTTTTTTTGTCTCTCTATGTATTATTCCTCCCATATTATTCGTTGGCAGGATAGATAGATAGGCAGGTTGATATAATCTGCTGTTACTGACATTATTATTGACAACTTTGAACAGAAGACACGTTAGAAGAGTGAAGACAGACAGATATTATCCTATCCCATCCTGGACTGTTGTTCTCTTTTGACAAGACAAGAATTTTGAAGATCTGTTTGGGTGGTGAGACTTGTGGTTTTGGGAGAAAGTTGTTGTTTTTGTAGCCACCCATGATGGGAGATGGTGGTGTAACATCATCTGCTGCTACCATGATGGAAGCTCCACCACCTGATGGAACAACAACAACTTCAATGGATTTTGATTACATGGGTGAGCTTTTCTTAGATGGGTGCTGGTTGGAAGCCTCTGCTGATGGATCTGATTTATTGCTGCAAAGTCCTTCATTTTCCAATACCCTCTTTGACCCTTCATTCTCCTGGCCTGCCTTGGAGACCAACCACAATGAATCCCAGGTTGCTGCTTCTGGGAGTCAACAAAAAAGTCATAATAACAACATGGTTAGTGTTGTTGCTGGTGGTGGTTATAGTCAGCAGTTTCAGTCTGAGACTCATTCAGTTGAAGGTGCATCTGAAGGTATCAGAAGGTGGTGGCTTGCACCCACACACACTCCCACACCTAGTCCTGGACCTGGGCCTTCTATAATGGAGAAGCTAATAAGGGCCCTCATGTGGATCAAAGATTACAATAGGAACAAAGATATGCTTATACAGATTTGGGTGCCAGTTCATAAAGAGGGTAGGCCGATTCTTGCAGCCGATGATCTTCTGTTCTCGCTTGAATCCAAGTCTCTGAACCTTGCCAAGTACCGCGAAATCTCTGTGACATATAAGTTCTCTGCAGAGGAGAGTGACTCCAAGGAGTTGGCGCGGGGATTGCCCGGTCGAGTGTTTAGGGACAAGGTTCCTGAGTGGACTCCTGATGTTAGATTCTTTAAAATTGATGAGTATCCAAGAGTTGACCATGCTCAAGAGTATGATGTGCGTGGAACGTTGGCTGTTCCAATCTTTGAGCAAGGAAGCAAGACGTGCTTGGGGGTTATTGAGGTTGTGATGACTACTCAGCAGATTAACTATGGCCCTGAACTTGAGAGTGTTTGCAAAGCACTTGAGGTTTTTCTCACTTCCTATTTGCATTAATTTCTATTGTGTTATCGTTTTTAGAATACAGAAGTGTGTAGGTAAATATTCCAGGAAAAGTTGAACCAAGGTTTTGGAACTGTGAGATTTTATCTTAGCTTGCTTTGAACATGCTATTTGCTGTTTCTGAAGGGATAAAGTCATAAAACTGCTCAAGAAATTTTCTTTCTATATCCCTTTTGT
>PYAF01001808.1:537052-555040 GCA_007407185.1 Glycine tomentella
AATTACCTTTAGCTCAAACTTGGGTCCCATGTGTCCAACAAGGCAAAGAGGGGTGCCGGCACTCTGAAGATAATTATCTACTCTGCATATCTCCTGTGGAGCATGCTTGCTATGTTGGTGATCCCTCTATTAGGTCTTTTCACGAGGCTTGCACTGAGCATCACTTGTTAAAAGGTGAAGGTGTTGCTGGGGGAGCTTTCATGACAAACCAGCCGTGCTTCTCAGATGATATAACTTCCTTAAGCAAGAAAGACTATCCAATGTCTCATCATGCGAGGTTGTTTGGATTGCGCGCTGCTGTTGCTATACGCCTTCGAAGCATCTATAATAGCACAGATGACTTTGTTCTAGAGTTCTTCTTGCCTGTAGATTGCAATGACATTGAAGAACAGATAAAGATGCTTACTTCATTGTCCAACATTATACAAAGGGTTTGTCGCAGCTTGCGCGTTATAAGAGAAAAGGAATTGGAGGAAGCTAACTTGTCAGTTAATGACGTGATAGCCCTTGCAAACAGTGGATTTGCTAGGGATGCAATTTGTTCGGAACCCCAACACAAAGGGATGGTTGCCTCATTGGATACTGAAGAAAAATCAAGTGAAACAATGGGTAGAAAATTCTCTGACCCAAGGCAGCAACAAGAAAGTACTATTTTAAAAGGAAACCTTGACTGTGTTAGGGAGTGTTCTACGTCTGTTGAGGGTAACTTATCAAGTTTGGGAACAAGTAAAACTGGAGAGAGAAGACGGGTCAAAGCAGAGAAAACTATCACTTTGCAAGTTCTTAGACAATATTTTGCTGGAAGCTTAAAAGATGCTGCCAAGAATATTGGTGGTAAGCCTCGTACTCAACCATGTTTCCTTTTTCAGTTTTTGTGTGCAAGCATTAGGTGCTAAAAACATAGAATGAAACTTCATATCCCTCTTGTATTCCATTCTAACATGTCTACTAAACACATTTTAAATTTGGGAACTTTTGGGAACTTTTCAGTTATAAAACCCTACTTAAGACTTTTCTAAGTTTATAAGTACTATAAGAAGAGGGTAAACGAGGGAGCTTTTCTAAAGAAGTTAGTGTATAAGATGATTTTAACTTGTGGGAGGAGTTTGATTCATCTCACTTCCTTGATTCATTTTATCTTATCTTATAAGTATTTATTGTGAAGTTTATCCAAATTTACTCTAAGTTTCATATAGTTCAGTTCTCGGACATATTATTTTTATTAGTAATTTTTATTAGCTTTGCCCGCATGACCAAATCAGAAAAAGCTCTGATTACATTCATATATACTAGTGTGTTGCTTGTTAATTTTTCTGTGCATATCTATTAGTAGTCCTTCGTTATAACCAACCATCTCTTAAATTAAAAATTTTCCAGTTTGTACTACAACTTTGAAAAGGATCTGCCGGCAACATGGTATAAAGCGTTGGCCTTCTCGAAAGATTAAAAAGGTTGGTCACTCCTTACAAAAACTTCAACTTGTCATCGACTCGGTTCAAGGTGCCTCTGGTGCATTTCAAATCGATTCCTTCTATTCAAACTTCCCGGATCTAGCTTCTCCAAATTTATCAGGAACTGGCTTCTTCTCAACTTTGAATCAAAGTTATAATCCAAACTCAACAAGCACGCTGCCTGAACTTGGCTCATTGAGCCCAGAAGGTGCATCAAAATCGCCCTCTTCATCGAGCAGCCAGAGTTCCATTTCAAGCCATTCCTGCTCTAGCATGTCAGAGCTACAACAGCAGCACACAACTAACGCTGCCAGTGACAAAGATCCTGCCACGGTTGGTGAAGATTCTACTGATGTTGTGTTGAAGAGGATCAGAAGCGAGGCAAAGCTTAAAAGCCTTAGTCAAGATGGAGCAAAGCTCTTGCCAAGATCACTAAGCCAGGAAACACTTGGTGAACACCCGAAAACTCAGTATCAACTGCCTTTATTGAAAACCAGTAGCAGCAAGGTGGATTCTCAGAGAGTAAAAGTCACATATGGAGATGAGAAAACCCGGTTTCGGATGCTGAAACATTGGGGCTATGAAGATCTTTTGCAGGAAATTGGTAGGAGATTTAATGTGAGTGACATGAGCAAATTCGATGTCAAATACTTGGATGATGATTGTGAGTGGGTACTACTCACTTGTGATGCTGATTTAGAGGAGTGCATTGATGTTTGTCAATCTTCCGAGAGTGGTACCATCAAACTTGGTCTACAACCTTCTAGTCATAATGTGAGAAGTTCTTTAGAATTTAGATAACAGATTGATTGTAAATTATAAGATCTTTGTCATGTATGTGAATCAGTCTTAGAAAAGGCACAATTCTTTTTTTGTGAAAAAATAATTATTATTTTGGCAGAATGTAAGGATAAACTTTTGCTTATCCTTGTGCTCCAAGCAATAAGCAAATTCAGCTTTTGTTTGATTGGTATAATAATACCATTTGTGCAATTTAATTCTCATTCTGAGTTTCTCCACTTATAAGAGTTTGACTAATGGATAGATATCTTCACTACTTATAGTGTGTTTGTATTTACGTTTCAAAGAAGGATGAACACCAATCAAATGATTTTTTTTCCCTTTCACGTTTGATTCGCCTTGGAAAGTAGGATAACGATAATACAAACACACTTAAACTAATATGCGATCTCTTTTTTCCTTCTCTGGATTACACCTAAAGAAAATTCTTTATGTAGTTATCATACTTGTCAAGGGCTGTCTTCAGTTTTGGATTTCTTTTGGAAGGCAAATAATAGTATTTCGATCATTTCTCATAAAGTATCGTTTATTTTAACCGAAACTCTTAAATGAGATTCGTCAAATGTTGTGTCCAACGCAGCAATCATGTATGTAGTTGTCGTTTCCATTATTTGTCTCCATCACATTTCCACTAGATTATCTAGATCCATGATGCACTTACAACTTTGAGATTTCACCTAACAAATTAATTAGTTAGTTGCTTTACAATTGGATTTGGATGTCAGTATTTTATCAAACTTGGAGGCCGTAAGCTTTTAGTTTAATAAAGTTGCAACAAGGACGGATGCATAAGATAAGAAATTGAGAAATACCAACCAGGGTTAATATTGATGATTCAAAAATAAAAGATGAAAACATTTTTTAAAAGCTTAAACAGTTAATGTAACCGTGTATTTTGTGAAAATAATTAATTATTTCTTATATCATGATTTATTTGTAATAAAGGATAAGTATTGAAGTGTATAATAAATTATACAACTAATGTGTGTAAATATGTAATTATTCAATTAAATTAAGTAGAAAAAATATAATTCAAATATACAAAATTCATCTAATTGTTTTAAGTGAATTCGATAAGATTAAAACACAACAAAAAAAATTGAATAAGAATTAAAGTTGTAACAAATACCTTGAAGACATTCTAAAAGTTGTATTTCCATTAAGTGCCTATTTAAATTAGCTTCTAATTTTCCTTAATGAATTTTAAAATTACGTTAAAAATTAAAACAACAAATAATTGATTTAAAATTACGTTGAAGACTAAAACAACAAATAATTGCTTTGGTGCAGGAAGGAATTCAGGAATCAAATGCATATATTTTGTTTATCCTAGTATATCCAGCTACAGTTTTTTTTAGAGGATATCCAACTACACTCTGAAGTTAATTGAAATTCATTGAACTCACGTGAAGATATATATCCACCCAATTATGTTCAATAATTACTGGCAATTGTGCAAGAAGCAACAAGGTGTTAGTTTTTAAGACAACTTTATGAACATCAAGGGGTACGGATAAATGTAATAAGAAAAATGAATATAATGTAATAAGAAAAATGAATATATTTGAATGTAGGATTTAATTTTGATCTTTTTTATATTTTTTAATGTACAAATTTTTATATTATAGTAACATTTTTACTCCATAAGTAATCACGTTTATTCAAAATCATCAAAAAACTGTTTTTTGTAAAAAAAAAAATCAAAGACTTTAATTATATTATAACTGAGAAGTTAAAGTCTTAATAATATAACATGTTAAATAAGTGTAACGTGCCAATGAATGAAATTAAACTATTCAATATGTCTAATCATAATGGATAATTAGAGGAGCGTTGCAGATAGCATACATTAAATATTCAATTTTTTATTTTATGAATGCTTACATCACTTTTAAATTCGTATTTTTATTTTATGAAGGCTTACATCATATCATATAGCATATAAAATATGAGAACTTTTGGAAGGGCATGCACTTGTGTCAATCTTTTACAAAGTGTTTTAATCTTTCCTTTATTATCATTCTCTCTTTTAGTTTTTCTTTTCTTTTCATGTGTGTGTGTGTTTTTTTTACGTTCTTTCTTTTTTCTTTCCTTTTTTTTCTTTCTTTTTTTTTAATTCTGTTTGATTTTTTGGATTATACTATATAAACTATCTATTTTAAGCTTAAAAATATGTTATTATAAAACATATAAAATATTAATAATTCATTTAATTATATATGTACTCTCATCAACAAGTCATTGATTCAAGGAATATTGAGTTGATCTCTTAAGTAATATCTTGAATTTGAAAATTTTAGATGAAAAATACATAATTTTAAAGAAAATACTTCGTTAACAAATTTTTCAATAAAAATTAATTATTTACAAAGTTGGTCCAATATTATGGTGACCCAATAAAATATATACATTTTTCCTCTCTCATAAGTGAACTTTGTTTGTTGACTTGTGAAAAAAATGAATTTGTTTAAGTTGAAATCTAATTATATTTTTCTATCAAAAACATATTAAGAATATTTATCTCCAACATGTATTCTATTTTAAAAATTACTTTTCGTTTGAATTTTTTTTTTACTGCTAACACTATCCAACTTTTTTTTTTATATTAACACTATTCAGTTTTTTTTAATATTTAGAATAATTATGTTAATATAAAACAATATTTATAATAATTAATAAGACTCCTTTTAAATTATAGACACAAATAATTGTAAAAATCTATAAAATTCTCAACATGATCCGTGCAATAAGACGGGTTCCATACCAGTCATTTATAAATTCATAGTTGGTAACTACCTTAGTGTTGTGATGTCTAAAGTGTTTTCTTAATGCATAATATATTTGTATTATATTAGCGATTTAGTCGACTCATTTTCTTGTGTCACACACTCAAGTGTGCCTTTTTTTCCCTGCCTAAGGATGTAAATTGCATGGTGCTCTGCCTCATTTCTTTATGTTACATTTCTGGTAATTACACCACCGAAAAACCATATTTTTGTTGGAAATACTTATGACATCTCGGGAATAGAAAGATACTCAAATAATCAAATTATAAAATAATATGTCCTTTACTATACGCGCAAAAAAAAAAAAAAAAAAAAGTGGTGCTCGTATTTGTTACTTGAGTGTCGTGGTTTTGTACAAGTGTGTATGTTCACCCAATCCATCTCATTAACTAGATCTAGTCTAATAGTGTGTTTGTTAAATTTATTTAAAAAACCTTTTTAAAATAAGAAAAAAATGAGATAAATTTTTTCATAAGCAAAAATAACCTCTCTATTTGTTAATTTTTAGAAGCTTATCAATATAACTTTTTTAAAAGATGAGATGACATCTACAAATGAGTTAATGAAAAACTCATTTTAGCATATAGAGAAGCTCATTTTATTTTTTTCTTCTTACTTTCTCCTTCTAAAAGTACTTCTAGAAAAACTTACATCTAAATAGACTCTATGATAAATTTTGATGGATGAGTTTTAAAATTAGATATGATGTATTTTGATTCGGGACATGTTTTTTAGGTTGTTCCAACTCAATTTGAATTCCTGTATTCTCTTAATATATATATATATATATATATATATATGAACTATTGTGTATTAAAAATAAACTATATAATTTAATAAAAAATATTTTATAAGGGTGTAAATTTTTCTAATTGGGTTGAGTTTTGTTTATTTTTCAATTCAATCTAATTAAGGGTTTGTTTGGGATAGATGCAAGTTTTTGATTTTTGGGTTTCAAATCTAAGTTTTAAAACAAAATGTGTTTGACAAAGATAAAGAAGAAATGATTTTTAAATCATTTTCGAAACATTTTTACATTCATTTTTAAAACAGAGAAAAAAGTTGTGAATTTGATTTTTAGTTAAAATACATTTTTCACATTTAACAATGACAATTTTTGCTGACACCACCATCTGCATCGCCACCATCACCACCACCGTCACGGTCACCGCAACCACAATTGATATTTCTATTGTTGTCGCTTTTATTGACATTACCATTGTTATTATCATCACACAAAAATACTCTTAAACTAATTTTAATAACATATGAAACTTTAAAAATGAGTTTATTTTAAACTAATCATATTTTAAAACTAGTTTTAATTTTTTTGGAAACTAAAACTAAAACTGGTTGTTATTTTAAAAAAATTTGAAATTCAAAATTAAAAACAATTCCAAATGGATTCTTAATTAGGTTGGGTTGAGTTTACCATTTTTACTCAATCCAATTATCGGGTGCGGTCAATAATTTTTTTTCTTTTTAAGTCTTAAAAAAATTTAAAAAATCTCAAACTCAAAAATATTAAGGAATATTTATAAATATAAGTATTCACAAAACAATGTATTATCCATATGAGTATGATAAACATAAAAATATAATCTATAAATATATATTCACAATATTATTTTTAAATTATTTTATTCATATGATAAACAAAAAATAATATACCAAATAAATATGTAATAATAAATAACTCATTCATAGTGATAAAATATAAAATTATATATGAGTGTTTACTTTAAGATTTTCTATATTAGTAATTTATAGTTAGTATATAAATAGCATTTTGTTATATGTTTGTTTACTTATGTAAGCTGGGTTGAATTTTAATGGGATCAAAAACTCTAAACTCGTTATGCAATACAATTTTAATTGAGTTCTTCATAATAAAAACTAATCCAATCCACCACAATCTATTTGAATTGAATTGGATGAGTTTGCGTATTAAGTGTAATACACTTACACCCCTAATATTTTATAAGACATATTATATTTCTAATGATATTGTTTATTTTAAAGAAAAAAAGAATTCAAAATTTTACATGTTAATCTTCAAAAGTAATTTCTCTTGTTAAATTTGTAAGTAATTTTGTACAACAAAAAATATATATTTATCCTTCTCTTTCATGTAAAATTAATCTTCCAAATAATATTATCGTAATAATCAAACACATTATTCTATCAAAAAATAATCAAGCATACTAAATTTTAGTTAAAATTTAGTTTTAAATAATCATGCATATTCATCAAATTACATATTTATGAATATGTAATTTGATGGTAAAATAGAGTATAACTGGTGTTAACTTGTAAAGACCGATAATAAAAAATTAGAACTATAAGGATTTAATTAAAACTTTCCAAACTATAAAGAATTCTAATGAGTGAAGAGCCTAGATACCTCAAATGTTTTGAATATAACTTGAGTTTTAAATATGTGTTTTAGGCGTTCTTTGATGCGTTTGAAAGCTCTAAAAATTTCTTACAAATTGTATTTCTAGTCTTAAGTCCAAATTCTGCATCAATGATAATAAAAATGAGACAAAGTTTCGCACGAATTACATTTTTTTAGTATAAGGAATATGTGACCGAAGTTCCACATTGGAGAGAAAAAGGAGAGAGACACCACTTGTTGGCTATAAATAGTCATTCATTTGTCTTATGTATTCACCTTTGAATTAAATAAAAACTTTACACTTTTAAAAGTGTGTGAGAGGAAGTTCCTCTTGGGTTCTTGATTGGACCAAACATTGGTTCTTATCAAAGGTTTCTATAATCTTTGTGGCAAATCCTCACAGGACTTATCACTTTTCATAAGGTGTGGCATCTTCTTCTATTTCTTATCTTTCCCGCCTTTTTATTTTTATTCTATTTTCTTTAACATTTTGTTCATGTTAAATTCATTATTTTTGCTCTGCACTTTTCTTCATATTGTCTTTATCTTTATTTCTCTTCGTCAAACATTTGACGTGCACCTTTTTCTTATGTTTTAACAAGAAGTCTTTTCAAGGACGATCCGTAAAAACAATGAACCCCATATTGGTTCATATCATGTGGTATGTTGAGCCCGAACCCTAGAATTGGCCAATTTCTTGTTTGTATTGTTCTTTAATTCCTGTTTTTTTTCTTTGTATTTTGTTTGCGTTCTTTATCATTCTGTTCTTTATTTCTCATTCTTTATCATTCTGTTCTTTAATTCTCGTTCTTTATCATTCCATTCTTTATTTCTCGTTCTTTACCATTCCGTTCTTTATCATTCTGTTCTTTAATTTCTTGTTCTTTATCATTCCGTTCTTTTATTTTTCGTTCTCTATCTTTTGCGCAATTTACAACTTCATGATATTCTGCTCATATTATTGATGTAACAACGTTATTTTGTGCACCTTATTCTAAACTAAATCATTACTGTTCACAATTTGGCATAAAAAAAATAACGTGTTAGTGTGAAAAAAAAGGAGGTAGCAAATTTTTTTTTTCTAAAAAAAAAAACAAAACAAGAAGAGAAATCTAGAAGTGTTTCTTTTAAGCTACTTGTAAAAAAAAAACCTTAAAAAAAACCCCTTTGCACTAATTTATTTGACAATTGCGGAAGTTTATTTCTGGTGCTATAACGTTATTCCTTCTTTTTTTGCGCAATTGATTTTTTTTTCTTCCTAGTTCCACATTGTCTTTGTTTGGCTTTCTTATTTTGAGTGTGCCTTTCTTTTGTTACCTTTTCTAGTTTGTCTTTTTAAATTCATTTTGATTGTTGTCTTTGTGATTTTCCTTTCGTTCAGCGAATCCAATGAACAACTCTTGTGAGGATAGCTACCATTTTTATATAAAAAAAACTTTTGATTTTGAAACGCGACTAATTTTGTTAAGAACCTAAAGAGAACTTTGAGCGGTAAAAAGCAAGAGCATTTACATTAAAATCAAAAGTCATTTTCTGAGTGAAAACACGAGTTGTCATTTCTTGAGTGAAACACGTGAGTGGTGAGGTCTTGTTCATATTTTCCTCATACTACTATATGATGGTTAATGATTCTAATATCCCTCCCACCCCTAGAGTTGATGCAATACAAGCTTGCCTAGACGAATTGACCAATCAATTTGCTCAAATGTTAGAGCACAATCGGTGGATGGAGAGGATGGATAGAAGAGAAAGGCGTAGGTCTAGAACCTCCACTCAAAAGAGTGATAGTGGAGATGAAGAGATAGAGAGTCCTACGAGGCATGAGGATAGGCGAAGGAATGAAAGGAGACATAGAGAAAATAGTAGAGAAGAAAGACCTAGGAGGAGAAATGAGAGGGATGAAGGACTTGATGGGGTTAAAATTAAAATACCTAAATTTCAAGGGAGGAATGACCCCAAGACTTATTTGGAGTGGGAGATGAAAATAGAGCAAATCTTTGACTGCAATAAATATAGAGGAGACAAAAAGGTTAAATTGACAACAATAAAATTTATAGACTATGCTCTAATCTGGTGGGACCAATTACAAAAGGAGAGAAGGAATATAGGAGATGAACTGGTGAATACTTGGAGGGAGATGAAAGCAATGATGAGAAAAAGATATGTTCCTCCCCATTATCATAGGGAGCTTCACAATAAGTTCCAAGGACTCACTCAAGGGATTCTAAGTGTGGAAGAGTATCATAAGGAGATGGAGGTTGCTATGGTGCGAGCAAATGTTGTTGAAGAACTGGAAGCCGTCATGCGACGCTTCTTACATGGGCTCAATAGAGAGATACAAGATGTTGTGGAGTTACAACATTATGTCGAGCTTGGGGACTTAGTCCATCAATCGATCAAAGTTGAGCAACAACTCAAAAGAAGGTATTCTAATCGAAAACCTTCTTCAAACTTCAAGCATTCCTCTTGGAAAGATAGACAACCCAAAGAAGATCCACCCGCATGGGCCAAAGAAGGTAAATTCTCTAAAAACTCCAGTCCTTTGGTTTCTACTAATAATGTTTCTTCTTCTGTCACTCAAAAAGCCAGGAACATCAAGTGCTTTAAGTGCTGGGGCAATGGGCACATCGCCTCACAATGCCCAAATAAGCGTGTAATGGTGTTAAGGGACAATGGACACATTTCTAGTGACTCATCCCTGAAAAAGCAATTACAAGTGAAGAGGAAAATGATTGTGAAACTTATGCTCCGAAAGGTGACTTTTTAATAGTAAGGAGGCTTTTGGAAAACCAAATTGTGGTTGATGATCAAAGCCAAAGAGAAAACATCTTCCACACAAGACATGTCATTCGAGGGCAAGTGTGCTCCTTGATTATAGATGGGGGAAGTTGCACCAATGTGGCAAGCACTCGCTTGGTGAGCAAACTCAATCTTAGTACCAAACCTCATCCGCGTCCATACAAGCTCCAATGGCTAAGTGAGAATGGTGAGTTGGTTGTTAATCAACAAGTGGTGGTAAGTTTTTGCATTGGTAAGTACAAGGATGATGTTTTGTGTGATGTTGTGCCTATGGAGGCCGACCATATTTTGCTTGGAAGGCCTTGACAATTTGATAAGCATGCTATTCATGATGGTTTTACTAACTAGTTTTCTTTTTCTTATGATTCTCGAAAAACAACACTTGTACGACTTTCTCCTAAAGAGGTGTGTCAAGATCAAGTTGCTTTGAAAATAAAAAGAGAACAAGAAAAAAAGATTTCCAAAGCTATAAATGAAGAACGTGATAAAAACCAAACTCTTATGCTTGAGAGAAGGATAGAAAACTTATTTGCTAGGGAAAGTGATATCAAGAGGACATGTTTGGCAAAACAAGAAATGTACATTTGTGTGTACAAGAACTTGTATTTGACTTCTAACTTTAACCCTCTTCCTAGTGTTATTAATCCTCTCTGCAGGAATTCAGAGATGTATTTCCAAAGAATGTTCCACCTGGTTTACCTCCATTAAGGTGGTTGAACACCAAATGGATTTTGTGTCAGGGACCTCTTTGTCCAATAGACCCACCTATTGGTCCAACCCTTATGAGACACAACAGTTACAAAAACAAGTTGAGGAGTTGCTGCCAAAAGGGATTTTGGTAAGTTCCAAAGGAGTCCAAGTGGATGAAACAAACATAAAAGCTATTAGAGAATGGTCTACCCCCAAATCTGTGACCAAGCTCCATGAAAAAGTTAATGCACAGATTGAGAAAAACATGGAGCAATATACTAAACAAGCAAACAAAGGGAGAAAATGAGTTGTTTATAAACTCGAAGATTGGGTTTGGCTCTATATGAAAAAAGAACGATTTTCTACCCAAAGGAAATCAAAACTTTTGCCTAGATGAGATGGACCTTTCCAAATCTTGGAGAGGATCATTGACAAGACATACAAAGTTGTCCTCCACGGTGAATATAGGATACATGTCACATTTAATATTGTTAACACAAGTCCTTTTGATGTAGGTCATGAAAATATAAATTCGAGGACGAATTCTTTTAAAGAAGGGGAGCATGATAAGGACCAAAGACTAATGAGTGAAGAACCTAGATACCTCCAATGTTTTGAACATAACTTGAGTTTTGGATATCTGTTTTAGGCGTTCTTTAATGCGTTTGAAAGTTCTAAAGATTTCCTACATATTGTATTTCTAGTCTCAAGTCCAAATTCTGCATCAATGATGATGAAAAGGAGACATAAAATTCAGCACGAATTACATTTTTTGAGTATAAGGAATATGTGACTGAACTCCTATATTGGAGAGAAAAATGAGAGAGACACCACTTGTTGGTTATAAATAGTCATTCGTTTGTCTTATGTATTGACCTTTGAATTAAATAAAAACTTTACACTTTTAAAAATGTGAGAGAAAGTTTCTCTTAGGTTCTTTATTGGACCATACATCGGTTCTTATCAAAGATTTCTATAATCTTTGTGGCGAATCCCCACGGGACTTGTCACTTTTTATAAGGTGTGGCATCTTCTTCCATTTCTTATCTTTCCCGCCTTTTTGTTTTTATTCTATTTTCTTTAACATTTTGTTCATGTTAAATTCGTTATTTTTGCTCTGCACTTTTCTTCATATTGTCTTTATTTATTTCTCTTCGTCAAACATTTGACGTGCACCTTTTTCTTATGTTTTAACAAGAAGCCTTTTCAAGGACAAAAACAATGAACTCTATATTGGTTCATATCAAGGCCTATAGATTAAATTAACCTTTTAATTTGTTTTTCACAAACTTCCACCTTAACCTTACAAGAGATTATTAAATAGGTACAAGAGTCATGATACACAAGTTAGGGGGCGGATATGTCAAAAAATTGCTGTATTTCCTATCTTCTATTCGCCTTTAAATTTCTGTACTTTACAGATGCTTCTGCAAACCATCGTCCAATGAGTGTAAGTTTTACAGCTAAGAAGAGGTTGATGAACGATCTTCCCCTTGCTCAATGATTGAACATCTTGAAGGTGGACCAAAGATGCTTAATACCACCTGCAGCAGAAGAAAGAATATGTTTTCACTCTCGAGAACAAAGTTCAAAGACGGGCATAAAGCCAATTAAGTCCTGAAAGAATAAAGTTTAGTTGGGTACTTCGTCATCGATTATCTCACAGAATGTAGAAAGGTTATCTTTTGGGGTACAAGTATCTTATGAGTTGTGGAGCAATTTTGGAGTCCATCAAGTAAAAGTAAAAACAAACAACTTATTGGTCCTTACAAAATGGATTTGGATCGTCTAGAGCACTCATTGCACTTTAGAAAAGTAAAGTACCAAAAGATAACCGTTGATAAGAAATTCCATGTTTTTGGTCCCTTAAATTTAAGTTATCGTTTTTTAAATTGATTTAAATATGTTTTTTTCTCCTTCTCTCCCACCGTCAAATATAGTCAGGACTTAGGAGGATTAAAAATAGCATTTGTTTTTAAAAGCAAATTTAAATTTAAGAGACTAAAAATAATAGTGACCCAAATTTGAGGAATTAAAAACATTTAACCTAAAATTCAAAAATGACAAAGAGATTATGGATATGTGCAAATCTATTCAGTTTTTACGTCAGCAGTTACTACACACACTTCACCTTTTCAAATTACATCCCTAGGTTGGATCCAAATCCTTGGGAAGAAAAATATGGAAACCATAGTGATACCCAATATATTAGTACGTCTGATTGAAGGTTGGTTAGAAGATAACGGCAGCAGAAAATAATGGACACAGATTATGGTTTGATCAGAGAGACTAGAGGCTAGTTCACATCAGGAAGGGAAAAAAATAGGAGTAATGTAAATGTTATGGTCAAAGAGTCACGCTTTTGAAAATCTTCCAACCTTCCACGTTTTGTGTTTGAGTGAATAATGAAAAACTAACTTGACTCAATGAAAAAAAAAACGAATTCAGCTGCTGCTGTTCAGGCATCAATATTCTTTCAATTGAAATAAATAGGAGGAATAAAGAAGACATCACTGACCGGCAAGAAAACAAGTCCATGCAAGAAACCAAGAAGTACCAATGACAAGTACATCCGAAAGTAATAAATCTGCAAAATGTAAAGGTTAGATATAGCAAATATATATAGTCTGAGTCAGGCCATAAACTAAGGATGAACTCATAATACCACAAACACTTCTGTTTTTGAGAAGCAAAGAACAATAACTCCAACCAGCTTTGTTAGTGTGATACCACTGCAATTGCATAAAGTAAATGTTGTTCAGAAATACACTAATACACAAATTTAAGATAAAACAATATGTGGATGCAGATGCTGATTCAACACAATTGCCATGAAATTGGCGTTGAAAACAGGACAAGTTTATCACATAAATATGTTAAAACACAAACTGGAAGGAATAAACTCTGCATGATTTTGTAAAAAGAGGTCATGAAGGATCACTGCATCCAGTCCTTCATAGTCAAGACTCAAGAATATGTTGTTCACTATTTCCTTCACAGAATTAGAAGTTACACATTTACACCAAAGAGAAGAGTGAAGAATGACTTCTTTACTGCACATGCATGTGTTCAATTCAAGAAATTGAACAATAAATTTTCTCTAGCACAAACTTACCTGAACACCGAAGCGCCCATTGTACCCAAAGCCTCCTTAGCACGTTGATCTCTGTCTCCACTTGCTACCTGTAATAATAAGGATTTGGTCATGTGGAACTGATAGAAACTAGTTCCTAGAAAACATGATAATGGCATGCAGCTCAGTGTTACAGAATTTGATGCTTTTGCTAATGTTATTACATAAAAATTTACATATAGTCAGTTTAAATTATTTTTTTTCTCTTTCTATCCCCTGCATTTATGAGATCAAGTTCTACGGAAAAACTCAACAAACGGGAGAGGGGTTATGGAAGACAGAGAATGACTAATTACAAAGATTTATTTCTCATTAAATTTCACTGAAATCAAGAAGAAAAAATGATAGATTTAGAAAAAATTAGATGACAGGTTACATCAAGTGCACATGTGTTGGCAAGGTAAAAAGGAAAGGAGAGTGGTACTAACAGTGAAAGAATGAGTCATATGCACACAAAACTCAACAGCAATGCCCACTGACATAACAAGGTTGACCACCGAGAGCGCATTCAACTGGATATTCAGAATGGCCATCACACCCTACAAAGCATAATCTTGTAAGTAAAAAAACAAAATAACTAGGTGATTCAAAATTCTAGATATCAAGCACCGGCATAAATAGTACAAAAAAGAACTATATGACTATATCACATGTCAATTAGCAAGAATGTGAAAAAACAAAGAACAGTCATAACGAAGGCAAAATACCATAAGATCAACGACAATCATTGCCAACACCAACAAAATTATTGATGAGCTCCATAAACTGCATAAAGGTTAAAAGCAAAGGAGGATCAAACAAAGATTTGATTGATTCATCAAACAATAACTCGCCCATACCTTTATTTAATTCAGGAAGTTAAAAGAAAATAAAAGCTTACACCATTTGTTAAAATTAAACTTGTGCTCACCTGCTTGTGATAATCAAGCACACAATAAATACGGCACCTGTTGCATCATTGTATGATTATGTTAATGTTTTACAAACTTTACATCAACATGCATAATAAATAAATTGTAGACTGTAATCATTAAATACATTATTGTATAATCTATTTTTTCTCAAAATTTTCTTTAAGATCTTATTTTTAGTCTCACCTCCCCTTCAACCCAAAAGTTTTTTCCATGATGATCATGTAAGTTTAGAAATGAAAGTAACAGTGTACAGCAATGACAATGACAGTGTACAACAATATGCAAAGATTGGCAAGTTTGAGAAAGCCACATCTAAGTGTCAATAGTCAATACTAACCAATAGCTATAGCAAGGTTGATCAGTGCAGTCTTCCATATATGAAGGTATTGCTCAAAAAACATATAAAACACTGAATATGGAAAAATCTCAATCTGCATGAGAAAAAGAATGTTAGTTTGGACATGGAAAATGTGGTAGAGCTCAATCTTCTACTTCATACTTTAGCTCATTATAATTAGAATTACCTTCTGCATCTAACAGCCAAAAATACTTGAACCAGAAAGTAGAACTGATTGATACATTACCTTCAAAGAATCAGAAACTCTTGAACTGAACTCTCGAGCAGCCCTCATAGAATTAACGTAGTCAACCTAAAACAAATTTACAGTTAAAACCTGAAGTCCTTGGATACAAATGTAATTATAGAACAAATAACAGAAATACAACCTGCTTGTTGAGTGGGGTATGATAAGTACGGAATGACGATGCTTGAATAATGCCATTGTCATAGCCTGGCAACCAAAACAGTCAAATATTCATACCTGAGATATTACAAAAAGAAGAGAACATGGACATAAGAAAAATCTTTAAATTAATTAACCTTTCAGTTCAACACTGCTGGTGTAAGCTCCATGACCACCTTTTGCACAATCTGCAGATGGCAGAGAACTAAGAAACCATGGCAGTTTCTCCCTAAATTGTGTTGTAGATGGACGATCATTATGGAGATCTGAGTGACGAAAACACTGCACAATTTCCAAAGTGTTTGATTAAGTTCTCAGAACAGAAACAATAAACTATTCAAACAAAAACATAATAAAGAGGACGAAAAACATCTGTTTAATTACCGTTGTGCAATCTTTACACGTTCCTACTGAAACACAAGAGCTTTCCCCAGGGGCACAGCAAGGAGGCTGGAAGGAAAAATTACTGTCAAATACCATTAAATTATTATATGCTTTGACTGCTTTAGAAAATCTTATCCTCCACCTATATCTTTTCTCTCATAATTTCTTTTTATAGAAAAAAATATTAAGGGACTTTTACTCCATAAATTTTATTTACAAAGATGCAAGCATTCCCATCCTTTGGCAGTAATTCCATTTCTTTGCAATTCATTAATTTTTCATTCTCCTAGCCAGGATCATTAATCTTCCAGCACTATTGAGTACATTCCTTCTGATCATGACAAGTTTTCTATTAAGTCATCATAAACATATTCATATCAATCTTAACATAGAACTCTAGCAAGCATATATTATAACAGAATTAAGATTTTACAGATTAATCACTAGCTTACTATCGTGTGCACCTGACCTGATCATCAGGAGGGCAATAACTCCCATTTGTAAACTTCCTGCAACACCCAAATGCTTCTGGAGATACCCACACAAGAAAATCATCAAGCCACGAGGCAGCTGGCTTGGCAATATAACTTGTGTCTGGTACTAGGGCTGCTCTTGCAATCTACAAGGTAAAGTGACAACATCCATTACAAGGAGTATCCAAGTTATCACAAGTATGTAGGGGAAAGATCAACAATTACTTCAGCAAACAAGTAGATGGATAGCATGGACTACCAGCTTAATACAAGCACAATAACTATAAAAAGGAAAAAAAGATGTCTCATTAAGAAATGATGGATTTGTAATGTCAAATGTGTGTGTGTGTGTCACAGAGACAAATAAGCCAATTGCTCATGGTTTATACCTCATTTAAAAGAGAGTCTGAATTGCAATGGCTAATGGAGCAAAGCTGATTTGTATGCTTTGATTCTGAGCTGAGGTGAGGAGAATAATATTAGAACAATTCATCCTTAACATAAGAACTTAGAAGTACTTAGACAAGGTTAAGCATCTGCATGCCTCATCCAGTGATATACATTCACATATATTCAACTTAAGTTGCAGAAATATTAATAGCAGATTTCTAAGAAGATGAAGTAAAGAATTCACAACTTCATAAAATAATGGTCAGGGGGAAACAACTAGTGATCAATCTAATCTTGTAACCAAGGAATAAGTATTTAGTAAAGCAGAAGTTACTATGACTCATGCTAATGTCAACAGTAGTCTGTTTTTTATTCATGTATATGCCTACGAGGAAAAAAAATACAAAAACATGGCATTAAACAATAATAGAGTTAGAAGATGGAAAATAGCACTATGACTAAATGTGGAAGTTGAATAGATATTATATCATGATTTAAGAAAATTATCCATTAGTAAGAAGATTTGGTGCAATACATATATGAATAACCATGCTAATTTGAAATGCCACTAAACTACAAGGTACATTAAATAACCATGCTATTATTTCTACCACTAACACATGCTCTCATGCATCCCTGCAAATTAAAAAACTCAGCAAATATTAATTTTCTATACAAAAAGATGGATGCTGAACATAACATGATAGAACAAAAATACCTGTAGTTATAGTTTTTCACAACAAAATACACCGGAGGTCCAATTCTAAGATATTCTGAAACATTATTGAAATAACCCTGCAGAAAGAAATATATAGTTTGAACACATGCAACATCAACATCAACATCAACATCAACAGCACCTTTAACCCAAATTAATTGGGGTCGGTGGTAGATGAACCCAATGATAAATCGAAAATAAAGCAAAAGAGAGAAACAGAGTTAAATATAAAAGAATGGTGAGAGGAGAAGAGAAAAGAGGAAGAAAAGAATTAAAACAGGGAACAACTGGAACATAGAACTACTAAA
>PYAF01001808.1:555140-566777 GCA_007407185.1 Glycine tomentella
ATCATCTGCAAAGAGCATGCACCACGGCACTTCTTCTTGAATATCTTTCGTTAGTTCATCCATCACTAAGGCAAAGAGATAAGGACTAAGAGCTGAACCTTGGTGGACACCGACCGTGATAGGGAAATACCTTGATGTTCCATTACAAGCTTTCACACATGTGGTAGCCCCATCATACATATCTTTGATTGCATTAATACATATCTTTGAACACATGCACATGGATAAAAATTAAAAAGAAATATGGTTACATGAATATACGAGTCAGAGCCAAAAATGTAAACCTGAAGATATGAATCTTGAGGAAGAACAATTTCTTGCTCTAAACCAGGTTCAATTCTAGTGCTCAATGCCTGTGTAATTCAGATATAGATATAATAAAAAGGGAGAAAATGAGAAAAAGAAAGAAAGCAATGCATTAGAAGCAGACCGGTATAGTTTAAATAATTTCAAAAACTACAGAAACATATACAAAGACTTACAATGCTAGCCAATGCAAATCCCACAAAAATAGCTATGACAACTATTTTTACTCCCCAAATACTCAGAATGGGAGCATGAACCTCCTGAAAGGGAAAATGAACCAGCAGGATAAGAAACTAAGGAGATGGTTGACGAAATTAACAGCAAGAGTTGGACAAAAGATGTTATTGAATTCAAAAGGCATGTAAAAATGACTAGAACTCAATGTTGACTGGAACGCAACAAAAAAAAAAAACTTAAGGATAAATAATTAGATGGCAGACTGCTTGACAAAGATTTGTAGTCTTCATTACTAGAAGATTACCAAAAAAGTTTAAACAGTTAAATTAATCAGTTAGTCCCTAAACTGTTCGGAAATTTTTAAATAGGTCCTTTTATTTTAAATCATTTTAAATTAGATCCCAGAACTTATAAAACATTTCTAATTGGGTTCCTGTCTAGTAGCTAGGGTTTCGTCATGTACAAGGATCTCATTAAAATTTTAGATTCTTGTACTTACCAAAACCCTAACAGAGCCATAGCTAAAGCTAAAGACTCAATTAAAAATTATTTATAAGTTTAGGGACCTAATTACAAACTTTTAAAGTAAAGGCACTTATTTACAAATTTTCAAATACTTCAAAGACTAAAAGTTTAATTCAACATAAAAAGAAGATCTTTATATCAATCAAATTTGAATCCCAACAATAGTAAGAATGCTAGCATACCAATTACTCTCTTAATGATTGTGCAATTTATTATTATGGCTAGATTAAAAGTAAATCCAATATACAATGTGCTTTACAAAAACAATGTCAGATATGTTTAGTCCTCTATTAAATACCAGCAAGCACTTACTGTTAATAAGGATAACGAGAATTACCTTCATGTATCGAGCCAATAAACCAGGTTTTCTTTGTCCAGTTCCTGAGATGTTATGAAAAGACAAATTTTAATGGAAGTAAACTAAAACTTTCAATTTTTTTTTAAAGTAAAAGATCATTCTGGTCAACCAAAGATACTATTAGACAGGAAAGAGGGAAAGCTTATAATCAAAATAAAAATAGATGTAGTGATAACCATGGAACAGATGGAACTTTCATCTTCAATTAAAATTTTACTTATAGGCATCAGGGTCTGCATGCACTTTTACGCATGGAAAACATGGAAGACTAACTTTAATGGAAGTAACCTAAACTTTCAATTTTTTTAATGTCAAAAAGACTATTTTGGTCATCGAAAGATATACTTATTAAATAGGAAAAGGGAAACCTTACAATCAAATTATAAAAAAATATGCAGTTATAAATATTTAAGTTTTATCTTAGATTAAAATTTTAGTTATACCTGTATCAGGGTCCGCATGCACTTTTATGCATGGAAAACAATCAACTCTCTTATCCTCTGCCCGTAAAGAGTCAAGAACTATAAGAGCTACAAAAGCGGTAACTTGCAGGAGGAAGTCTAAAAGAACAGCCAATGCTGTGAATCAAAGTGTGAAGGAAAGTTAAGGATTAGCATTTAACACAAAAGAAACAACAGTGACTGTTGCAAAGGTATAGAATTCCAAGAGGATAAAAAAACTTACCAGCAAACATGGAGAACACACGGATTGCAGGCATGGAAATAAAACTCCCAACTGCAAATGCTAAAACCTCCGATACGCTGGCCAATGTTATTGATGGTCCAACTTCAACAAGTGCATTGCTTATTCTTCCTTCTAAGGGCAACTCCAGCTTTTGTCTTTTTACAGCATGAACTAGTATACACATATTATCCACCCCAACCTAATGCACAGAGATTCAAAAAGCCAAACAGGAAAAGAATGATAAACATAAAAAAAATGTGGGATGGATAGGAAAACAATCATTTGAAGAACAGTTCCAGCTTTATTGACGGTGTTCATCTGGCGAACAGAACAATCATACATTATAGGAAAAGATGCATGCTTGATTATCTTTGTACTCATAAAGATAACTCTAGGTTGCTCCATATGCTTGTTTTGTCTCATATTCCAAAAAAAAAAAACATTTTGTTTATATATTAGCTAAACAAAGTAATAAAAGAACAGGTTATAAATGTAATTAACCAAATCAATAAAATCCAATAGTTTAGCATGTTACTTTTTTTTCATTTTAAATTTTTTTGCATCTCAACTTCACTCTTCCTGAATTTCAACTATGATTTTGTTTCATATTTATCTAATTAATGTTTAAATTGCAGCAATATTTTCAAAGAAGAATAGAAAAACATTTCTTAAATTAGTCAACCCTTTTGGATTCCAAAAATAGATCTTGAACACTTACCAACCTATTTATTATTTACCCTAATCTATTATATAGCTATCATTTGATAACTTTGTAAACAAAAGAAAACTTACAGCTAGGACAAGAAATGGGATAACTTCCATGATGATCAGAGTAGATTTTACACCAAGCACACTAAAAAATCCAACTGATCCAAGGACAGACAGCATAACAAGAATTACTCCAGAAAGACCGAGCATCACCTGCAATCCAAAACTATCCAATAAATATTTATGTACATCACAAAAATCTATCTCCACAACATAAACTAGTTAAAATCATAACTTGATTTCCATAAGTAAAACTAATAAAGGATAAAGGAGAGGGAAGATAAATAAAAAATCAAAAAATAGAAGGGGAGAAAGATGGATTGATACAGTGGATAGGACAGCACCTTAGATGAAATATAGAAAGACGAAGGATGGAGGGTATCCCCTAAAGTAAGAGATATATAAGCAAACATCACAAGATAGCTAACCTGCAATAAAATAAGGTACAATTGAAGAATTAAACAAATTACACCTACAAACAGAAAATATTAATTTTGGAAATACATGACATAGAACTCGTTCAGATAATACCATATATAATCATGCCTCAGACAAAAAAAAAAATCAAGTACTTTTTAGGACAATCAAGTATCATCAACAAAAGAAAGGAGGATGTTACCAATATAGTAATAGCATCTGCAGTACTTTCTCTTTTCAATTCTTCCTCAACAGAGCTTTCAGATGAAAAAGCCAGTGTCAAATTTCTTGATTGTACCATCGGTAACAGCTCATCCTATCACAAAGGACATAATAGATGTGGGAAATCAGGAAAACAAGGACGAGTAGTTAAGAAATAGAAATGTCCTGATTCCAGGATACATGACCATGTAACATCACAAAGGACAAACAAGCTACTAAAACATTTTATGCATCTTTACTGTTCTTTCTGCAAAGGAAGAAGACCTAGGACCCAGTTATGGGATGTGTAAATTAAGCCAAGTGAGAGTACTAATACTCACTGGGAGTTAAACCCGGATAAAGTATTTCCTAGGGATGAATGAAATTGCAGCAACATTGACCAGTTAATTGGCAAATATAGCTTAAAATATACAGACACAGTTGACTAACTATGCAGGACTAGTGCCTGGCCCATATACAGGTCAAATGACTGAAGATACAAGTTACTTACTCGTCAGTGAAAGGAACAAAAGTATATATACAAGATACTAACCTTCACCAACTGAATAAAGGTCTTCTCCCAAGCAACTGCCTTTCTGGTTCCATTACCTTCTTCATTAATAGCATTATTTACTGGATATGTTACAATGAATGCAGATGCCTGTCTTAAATAAATCACATTATAGTTATCATATGCTCAACAAAATTAAATTCATTCGCAACATTAGAAGAAAAGAGAGAATACCTCAGAATAATCATTCCCAGAAAAACCTCCTAAAACAGTGCTTGGATCCAGAGGAGCTTTAAATGCACTCATACATTGGTCTGCTGAGGAATAATGCTGAATGAACAACATTAAAAAAAAAAAAGGTCATTTTGAAATTACATTATATGGATTTGACTACTCTAAAATGAGGAGGTGCATTATTAACCATTGATTAGAAATCAAGGATTGAGATTTTAACAACTTCAAAATTTGTGATACTTGTTATCTTATCATCTCAACGGTTAATTTTATAATTAATGGATATAAATATACTTCATCCTCTAAAGAGCACCCTGTCACTTTAGAGGAGTCAAATCCATAATATTTACACATCACCATGACTGTATGAATCAAGGATAAGGTTCATATTGATGCCTCTAAATAGTAAGAACAAGAAAACACCATATCATTCCTATCAGGCAAAGAAGCACAGGTCTTTCCCCTTAGTTTAGTCTATAATCCCTTTTAAGAGAGATTTGATGCAATGTGCAAAATGAACTAATGAAGTACAAATCAGAAACTCCAACAACCATTCACACCCTCTCTCCCCCCCTCAATTCCCAAGAAAAATTCATGATATTCAAGAGGATTTTGATTAAAATGACATTCACCTTAATGCATTTATCAACCATTTGATTTGCCTGTATCATATTTAAATTAAACTTTAGTACAAATGCACCAAGACGGTATTCCCAGTAGTTGCCCTGGTTCTAAAACTCTAATTGCTCTATGCAAGAAATTAGAAGCATGCAGAAAATGATATCATTGATTGCTGTATATAATTAATTGTACAAAACAGCAGGAGGTCTTGGGAATTGTATTTCATGTGAACACATAAAACAACACTACAATTATGAATTTCTACAACTACAATCGAGTATAAGATGTAAAGTTAACATTCGGTACCTCAAAACAGTAATTGAGATGTTCTACTCCCCCATAATCATCAAAATTTTTGGGATCCATTTTGAAGTACTGTTCATCAGAAAAGGGGAAATTGCTAATCGTAAAAGCTAAAATCATGCAAATTTATTACAACAAAGATGATAAAACATTAAAGTTCTCTGGCTGCAAATCAATAATTATACCTGAAGGACACTTTGAGTGGCACAATCTTTGTCTAGTGGCTTCATACAGATATCTTGGAGAGATACCATCAAGCCAGAATAATTAGCACGAATTGCATCAACCTGACAACAACGTCCTCAACATCCTCAATTGCAGAATAATTAGCACGAATTGCATCGACCTAACAACAATATGGAACACATACCTTTTTCTGTATTTCAAACAGAAACCTAATGTTGTCCTCTGACACAATTCTTGGTGATGTACTATTCACATGATCTGGGACAGTGGCCAGAATGAGCTACAAAGGAAAAATGGCCGAGTTATTATCAAGAACTATGAGCAAAAATCTATTGCAGAATGCAGACTAATGTTAACTTATCACGAAGATAAAATAGATACCAACACAAAGAATTTATATAGGGAAACCAGTAAAGCCTTAAAAAAAGAAAGAGGAGTTTCTGTTTCCTTATAAACAAGTTTGTCTTTTGGTACATGTTATCCTCTGGAAATACATGTAAGGAAGCTACAAGCAAAAAAGATTAGAAATATAATCCTTTTTATTTCATAAGAGAAGAAAAGAAGTAGCTGAATAAAATAAAATTAGCAAAACATTCACGTGGTGGATTTGTTGAATATTATACTGATAAAAAAGCTGGCCTCTTGGTACATGTAAGGAAGCTACAAGCAAAAAAGATTAGAAATATAATCCTTTTTTTTTCATAAGAGAAGAAAAGAAGTAGCTGAATAAAATAAAATTAGCAAAACATTCACGTGGTGGATTTGTTGAATATTATACTGATAAAAAAGCTGGCCTTTTGGTACATGTTATCCTCTGAAAGCATGTAAGGAAGCTAAAAGCAAAATAAATTAGAATTGTACATCCTTTTCTTTTCATAAGAGAAAAAAATAAGTAACTGAATAAAATAAAATTAGCAAAATATTCACAGGGTGGAGTTGTTGCATATTGTACTGATAATGAACTTCATAAGTTGATCTGTATGGGAAGAAAAGGAAGAAAAAAACAGGGCAATACAAACCTGTTCAATTCTGTAAAATGGAGCAAGATGAGTATCAAAAAACTGCTTCTCTTGTGCTGCTTTACTCCCAGGTCCTACCCAGAGCTAAAAAGTGTAGGAAGTTATTTGGCAAAACCCACTAAGGTAAAAAAAAATATATCAAGAAGATAAAAAAAGAAATGTTCAGATACCAAGTAGCCTAGAAACTAAACCACAACAAATGATAACAGTATGTTAAAGCTACCTCTTCCCAGCCTGTGTATTTTTTGTTACCTTAGACTTCAAAATTGCAATGGTTCATTATTTATACTTCTGTATGGTCTAGCCAGACAATTTTTTAAAAGACAACCCCCCGCCATTTGAATTCAAAATAGCAAATGTAGATTACATTTCTTGATACTCTATGTAGACATTTTCTCAACCAACAATTTCCCCCTATTAACACAATTCTCGAATAGTGTCATCAACTTTATTTTCATCTATAAAATGATATATATATATATATATATATATATATATAAAGCACCATGGGCTGTTCAAAACAAAAGCAAACTTCATTTTCATATTATGTCCAAAAACATAAAAACAGACCGCCTCTATAAGAAATTTAACCCATCTACAGCAATAAAGTGGAAACAGTGAATGGAGGCAACAAGACATAAACAGACAAGCAAAACAGTCATGCTACATATGCAAAGAGCACTAGTCAATGAACAAAAAATAGTAAAAATTTTATTAACAGAGACAGCCAATTGCTTATAAGCTTCCGAAGCAAGATGAAAATTACAGTCATTATATATTATATTTAAATCAATTACACCTGTATCATTTAAGAACAAAAATCTAACAGGTACATGCAAGCTTGTTCAGAAAGATAATAAAATTAAACAGAGCATTTTAAACAAAAGAGTAGCAACTATGTGATATTTACCTTCTCAGGTCGTGTCTCAACCTTGAATCGGATTAGACCTAGACAGAGGAGAAGAACTATAGCCAGAGATGAAGCCAACACCATAATTGGATGTCTAGCTACATATGATCCATATTTCCTGATCATATTTGCAAACATGAGGTCAGATGACATTCTACATGAGATGATATATGTTAATAGCATATGCAGTAACCTGTAAAAATTTGTCATATATCCTTGTACAGCCGAGAGCCGGACTCTATTTCTGTTTTGTTGAGCATCTTCCATCATCTTATAATCAACATCAGTCAAAACAAAATCAGAATTAGACAAGCATGCATAAGGAAGGAAAGGAAGCAAAACTCATCCTTTCAAGGGAAAAAAGGAAAGGCAGTTCTCAAACATGTTTACAATGAAGAAATAGCATATATACTAACATGAATCTGCATTGGGAGGTTCTCATCCTTCTCCCTACTATGAGAATACAGCGCACCATCACTAATGACATTAGACACTGATTTTGTTCTGTATGTCGGTTTTCTTTCCCTTATCCGATGATACAATCCCCAACCCAAGAACACGCTAATCAGTATAATGTATAAGACTGCTAAAATCAAGTCAACACACTTCACCTACAGATGCCAAAAGGTAAAACCATGTTAGTTAATAAAACACAGTAGGATTCTCGAACCACATTTATTCACCATGATGAACAGCAAATAAATACACCTGGTAAATATCATAATCATTATAATATGCTCCCTTACCATTAAAGTCCCAATTTTCACAGAGCAGGAATCCTTCTTATTGGTGGTAGTTGAAGCTGAACTAGAGCATACTGAAGACGAAGGACAGTCACCGCAAGAACAGCCAAGAGAAATATCACCACATGAATAAGTTGAAACATTCATAGGTTTCATGTCAGATGAGTCAGTTGCATTTGGCCGGAATGTAATTGCATAAGGTGAACCAAGACCATGAAGGGCAGCTTTTCTACCAATAAAAGCAAACCAGTCTGCCAAAAGCAATCCCAGTGTAAGCATCAAGCTTACAAGCGATGCACTAAAAAATAATTTTATACTAGTAAATAGTAATTCCTATCAAAATGAACCTTTAAATTTGCAATGCTGCTACTTATCACATGTTAGTTAAATTATCACAATGATATTCACAGAAGTTTTTTTCTGCATAGACAGGCTATATGAGGGTATCAACTTATGCTCAAGAGGGAAATCCGGCAATGTCACCTAGAAAATAAAATATAACAGATGATGTCTTACAGAACCAAATGTAGTCTACTAAAAGTAAGATGCAAAGTTTGTTTCCACCATTGCATGTACGTTAGAGCTACAAACAAACAACAAAGAATCACAAACCATGAACTCTAATGCATCCATCTACTTCTCACTCTTAATATATTCATGCCAGTATGCACAGAGTAATCAAGAGAATAGTTAAGGAGAGGCCCTGTGCATATATTTCAATAATATCTTTGGTACACCATGTGCAGAGTATGCATGACACATTACACAAGCAATTTCAGTGACAGGCTTTACCATCTAAAATTCTAAAGAGCTAATATATTTGTTATGTTTCTATAGTTCAAAAGTGCAACATGAAATCATAGATAAGACATGAGAAAGGAGAAACAATATTGGTTAAAGACTTAAAAGTACAATTTACCTTTAAAATTTTGAGCACCGGCACCAATAAATTGTAGAGCTCGAGAATTCATAGTGCCAAACTTTACCTCTTTGCAAGATTCATATAACCCTTCACCAAAAGCATCAGTTACAAAATAATCAATCCCACCCACTGTCGAATTACCATCAACCTGTAAATTGTAATGAATGGAGTCTTTTAGTAACAATTGCATTGTAAAGGTAATGCGGTATCAATTGTGATTTGCATCCAAAATACTGACGACAATAGTATATATAAAAAAAATGAACATGAAATAGGCTCTTTCTCAATTGCTCAGATTTATTAGCATTATTGAACCATAGAAGAAGAATCATCTCAAAATAAAAACAATAAACATTAGAAGAGAAGACAAAACACAGGTAAAAAAATGCATCTTGAGAGGGGGGAGGGGCTAAAACATATTTAAGATAAATTTCTTGTGGTTTAAAAAGAATGATAAATAAGAAACTGCAAGTTGAAAAGCACAATATTATAGGAATGTGCCGAATCTTACATTGTCAACTGAAGTCACATTGATAAATAAACTCTGGTTTGGAGAACATGTAAGCTCACAGAACAGATTCAAAAAGTTTCTTAAGCATGCTGGACAACCTACAAGAAAAGGAATTGCCTGCCATAATGTACAATGTGTTAAAGGCATGTGCATGGAATTTAAAAAATTGTGGCAATATTAACTAGAAAGGTAGTATACACATAAAGGCAAACTTTGATTAGTCATATATTAGTATCCATAAAAACAGAGAGACTGTGAGATCAACTTAAATCTTAAACTATGACGAATATGCATCTATAATTAAAAAGAAAAAAAAAAAAACAGAGAGACAGAGAGAGAAGATTGACCTGTTGGACTTGCGTCCTTAATGTTTCAAACTGAGCTTCTGTACAACAAACGTTCCCAGTAATTGTTGGACACAAACTTTGGATCTTTGATGAAAGCAAATCATCTGGCTGGGGAAAAGAGAGAGAGAGAGAGAGAAAGTTCACTAGATCATGACAACCTTTAATGCTTTAAAAGTTCAAACTAGAAGATGGGATGCACCTTTATGCTTATGATAACAGAAATCAAAGTTCAATATCACACAACATATCATATCCCAGAATAAAAATCTAAATGTAAAAGAGTTTCAGAAAATGAATCCTTTAGAAAGCAAAAGATATAGATGCAAATGGACACTCAAATAATGATAAATGCCTAAGAAATACCTTCACAGCCGGGGAACCATATGGGCAGTTCACTACTTTACCATCACTGCGCGTTCCACAAATGTCATACATTGCACAATAATCCTCGGAATGCCTTTCCCTGCATAACGAAAATGGAAATGAAATTTTGTACCGTAGATACACATAAACAAACAGGATTGTAGAATTGAAGCACGGTTACACGTGAATCAATCGATTTTGGTTAAGAAACCGACAGTTGCAGTTGTGATTATACTATAAAGAGAAGGATTACCCCGTTGTGTTTGTATTGGAAGTCAATAGAACCCTTGTGGACCAATTGTCAGCTTCTACCAAAGATAAAATTAGAAAAACCTGCAAAATATGAACAACATAAATTAGCAATCCAACTAAACAAAGTAACCAATGCTCTTACTTCCAAATTGGATTCAAGCCAGTAAAATAAACGTAGCCTGAGCCACGTGATGAAATAGACCATGTCGTATTCCACAAAAATCATGTCTCCCTTAGTATCTTCAACAAGGAGTTAGAAGAATTTCTTGGTACTTGGCAACATTCCGGAAATCAACTTCCATTTCATTGATAACGAACTGAATTATTTCATTCTCTTTAACTTCATTGGTAAGCAAACAGGGTATAAAGAAAATAAAGAAAAAGAAAACACAGAAGACGAGCTGCATCCTATGAATCTGACGAATGATGATGAGCACAGGCAAAGAAGTCCAATTCAAGAAACTCCATAAAGAAAAATGAGAGATAGAGGAATTGCCTGTAAGAAAGATAGTGAACGGAAAAACCCTAGGCGAAGGTCCATAACGGAGTTCTTTGTTGAGAGAAGTAGTAGTGGAGAGTGAGTGAAGGAGCTTCAACCCGTTTGCGGTCGTATTGTAGCACACTGCAGAACTGAGAGTCAAAAACCGCATTTATAAGATTACAGTCTGGACTCTTGGCCAACTCATGTAAGTCTAGGACTCGGCGTTTCGCTCGTCACCGTCACAAACTTCGCGAATTTTAAGGGGGTAGTATTTATATTAAAATATTGACTTTTTTGGTTTCACTACGGATAGTATTATACTATGATTTATTTATTAAATTTAAATGAGTTTGTTAAAGGGTGAATTTATTACAAATATAATTAATGCATTAAATATTTTTAACTGATTCTGCGCTTTCTAGATATCTTATTGAATTCCGTTACAAAAATAAACATGTTATTTAAATGTACTATTATTAATATTTAATTTAAGTTCTTATTAACAAGTGTTGTTAATAAATTAAAATAAAAACAATTATTTATTGTGAAAATTATAAAAGTATTAAAAAATATAAATAGTGTATTTTTATATTTTAATAAAACATTTATTTTTTCAGTTTCTTAAACAATGTAATAAAAGTACTTATTAATATTTATCTTTAATTTAATACTCATTTTATCTCTAATTATGTTATTACTTTAACTAATTTATGTTATTTAAGAAATTAATTAATGTAGTTAGTCACATATTAAATATGTCAATTATTTATATTCTTATTTTAAAATTATTTTTCTTAT
>PYAF01001808.1:574403-601265 GCA_007407185.1 Glycine tomentella
ATTTAGTTATTGAACATAATGTTAGTTATTATAAATTATTTGTTATCTAACTTTGATTTTCACGTATAAAAAATAAAAATCTTAAGAATTTAGGGAACGTTATACATAATTCAATTAAAAAGTGTGCCAGTTTTTGTTGAATAGTAAATTCGAAATCACTCGATAAAAAATATAATCCACGTTATAAAAAAAGTAAACAATTAATTTCATGTAGATGATTGGATGTTGATTTTATTTTTTATATTTTTTTAATAGTTATATATTTTCAAACTAAGTTATTAAATCTGTAAAAAAAAATCTGGAGTTATTTTTTTTATCAGTTAAAAACCAAAGTTATTAAATGTACAAAGCAGTTTATAAAAAAGTAGCGTAACAAGAAAATTCTAAAAAGTGAAATCCCTGATTTAATTTGCTCTTGAATAAAACGTAATCATCCTGCTATTAAATGTTTTGATCCCGAAAACAAATTAATTGTAAGGGATTTTATTGTTTTGGTAGTGAAAACAAATGAATTGACTGTAAGGGATTCGTTGGTTTTTATGGTGGAATTAAAATGGGAAAAATAGTTATTAAGATGATTTAAATTTTTTTTCCTTATATATAATCTGTTTGGATGCTTATTTAAAAAATATAAAATTTTGATGAAATTTATTTTTAACTATAAATTTAGAATTTTAAATCCTAAGCAAAGAATTCAAACAAAGACATGGTGGGAGCGTGGATCTCATACGCACCTTACGTGGTTCACACTCGATCCAAGGTTTATCAATCGCCAAAGCTTGGTACCTGTGCGTGACGGTGATGGAAGCACAAGACCTGAATAATCTGCCTCTATTGATTGTGTCTGAAGTGAGGGCGAAGGTGGAATTAGGATTCCAATAGCAAGGAAGAAGGAGAGGATTCATGAACCATCGCAACTTATCGTTCCATTAGAACGAGGGCCTTCTCTTCATGGCCAGTGAGCCATTGAAAGATTTTGTCATAGTTATTTTAGAAGATCGAACCACCAAGAAATCGGCTTTGCTAGGCCACATCGTGATTCAAGAATTAAATTTTCAAGAAAAATTTGAAATTCAAGGAATTAAAATTGATTTATCCAAATAAAAAATTTTAAAAATCCAAAAATTTTAATTGATATATTTTAATTATTCTAAATTTTAAATTTTTTAAAATTTTTAAATACTTCATCCAAACACTCTAAGAAAATTGATGATAAGGGATTCATTTGTTTCTTTTTATTTAGAGTGATATTGAATTTTTAAAATAAAATATATTTAATAACAGTAATTTAAAAAGAAAATATTATTTTCAGTCTTTTTATTTTTTATTTCAAGATGTCTCTAAACTGTTTTAGGTTTTTAATTATATTTTAATTCAAAACATAAATCATAAAATTAAATTAAAGAACTAAGTTATATTTTAACAAATTCTGTAATTTTATTATTTTTTTGACTGAATTTTACTATTATTATTATTATTATTTAAAATATTTTTCATAATAACTGATTTATATCTTATAATTATAAAAATCAAAATATAAAAAAAAATCTTAACCTATATTATATTTGTGTGTGTGGAAAAATCCAGACCCAAATTCAAGCTCAATCAAAATAGATTTTTCCCAGTCATTGTTAAGATCGGGATCGAGCAAATACCATGAGTTCAGTTCAGATTTAAGTGTTATGTCCACTTTCATCTTTTATTATTATTATTATTATTATTATTATTATTATTATTATTATTTTCCACCTCTTTCCAAAAATAGATTTTTAAAAGCAAATACACAATCAATTGAATCAAAATACAGTTATTCCATTTTTATATATTTTGGTTTACTACTGTTAAAGTTTCCACTTTCCGCTAATCTGAACACCAGGAAAGTCACCAACCAACTATCCAATTAAGGGAGGAGGAACCAATGTGAATTGACTTTGGGAAATTAAAGCTGACAAGTAATAATACGTTGAGAGATTTCAAGTTCACCCACGCAAAAGAACCTTCTTTTATAATGGAACACTGACTTGGAAAACAACCCAACACCAAAGAGAAGGTGGCATTTAGAAGGAAAAAAACTGCTCTGAGCACTTACTAAACCATAAGCTCTACCAAACGTCGTTATGGACCATAAAAAACCGTTCTTTATACTGATGATAGTTTGAGAACAAATAACTACAATGTCATTATGGTTAATAGACCCCAATTTTGGTGGCACAAATAAAATGTTTCTCAATAACAAAATCGAAGTATTAGTTTGGTTAAATGATGTAACCGATACTAAAGTGTGGAAGCTGTCCTTTAAGGATACTTGGATAGTTGCTACAAGTTAATGGTGGAAACTCTTCCCCGTGATCGTGAAAGGAGGAACACGTGGAAGATGTCATAGCTGCTGTCATCCACCAAGCTTACCATAGTTCATATTGATAATCTTTTTATTCAAAACTGGTTTGGTTTGATTTGCCAAAAAACAATTTAAAATACAAATCAAACCAATTAAATATAATTATTTTGGATTTAATTGTATTCTAAACTTGAACCAATTTACACACTCAAAACCCCTAAATCAAACCATTCATATAGAATGAACCTTTCCCCTCGGCCCCATTTGCTTCCTTTTATAAATAAATAAAATCAAAATAAATATTAAATTTAGAAGGGTGAAAATAAAACACCCCTACAAATTATATAATTTTGTAGGCCTTAGGCGTGTAAGTATCACGAAAATGCACCAGCTTTTTCAAGTGATTAGATTTATCTAAAGTGAGGGGTACACTATATTTTATTTTATCATAAGATTTACGATTGATTTTTAATTAATAATTATCATTATATTTTATCCTCTAAAGTGCACCTATCATTTTGGAGGAACCAAATCCCTTTAAGTAGATAACTAAAAGCAATTGAACTGATCAAATGGTTTTTAAAAGTAAATATTCACATTAATAATTGAGATTTGATGGGAAAATTGATTTAACCGTAATTTGACTTGTAAATTGATAATTTTATGATTCTAATTTTAGAAATATTAATCATAACCTTTGCATGGTGCATATACTCTGCCTAAAAAAGTTCATTATCCAAGCAGTTTTTTTTTTTTTTTTTCCTAACCAACATTTTCATTAGATTGTCATTTCTTATCTAACTTGCATTTGTCATACGGTTTTCCAACTTCTTAATATAGTACATTGAAGTCTAATTACCTTATCATACGGTTTTCTAACTTCTTAGTTTAGTCTATTTGAAGTCTAATTTCCTTTATCAAACATTTTTCAAAATTTTAATTTAGTTCACCTTCATTTAAATTTATAATTAGATAGTTTTCTTTTTTCAATCACTTCAATTAGAATCTTTGACTATCTCAGTCTTTTAAATATCTCTTTAAACTTTGATCATTTAAGTTATTTATTAGATTAAATTTTAATTGGAGACTTAATCAAACTTAAAGCTTGTTGTTCATCTTTCTAAAGATGTATTATGTAAAAATTAAACACAAATCTTTTTTCACAAAAATACAAATTCATCGTATATTATCAAACATATGATGAATGAAAATTCTCTTTTATTTGTATAGATAAAAGATACAAAGATCAAATAAAAAAAGACATGGGAGGTTTCTATTTTTCTGTTGTTGTTAAATAATTTATTGAGGTGTCGGGAAATCTTTTCTGGCCTCGAGTTAAATTCTGTTTAATTAAATTCCCATATCTTAATGCAAGGCCGAATCTGTCAGAGTCAAATATAACTTTTTTGGGTCCAAGGTACAACAAAACCGAAACAACCGACCAAGAAGGCCCAAAGAGAGGTCCAAAATATTGTAATGCCATAAGACAAAGACCAAAATGTTGTACACGACATGATAAAAAATTCCAAATGAGCTGATTATTTATTTTTATATTTTAATTCAAAATATAAAAAATGAGAAGAAGAAAAATATTTTCCTGTTAGTTTTATTATTAAAAAAAAATAAAAAATGGAAAAGCTTTAATATCTCTGTAATATGCCTAGCTAATAAAAAATATATTATAAAAGTAGAAAGACCAAAAAATTAACGGCTAACTTATTAGAAGTTTTGTCATCTTTTGTTTACAAGCCATGCTCACGTCTTCATATGTGTGTATTTTTTAATTTTAATTAATTTCACGTTTTTTCCATTTTTTTAATTAAAATTGAAAAGGTTGCAATTATTTTTAAAAATATATATGTAATTTTAAATTTCACATTTCATCGAAACACACATAATAGTAAGTCCCAATGTTTTTGTTTTAAGTTTCAACAATTCATCAAAAGTTAAACTAAATTGTGATAGACAAGTACCCAGTACGTCTTTTTCCACTAACGTTTAGAGGTTAAATTATAATTTTAATATTCTTTCAAATTTTGATATGTGATTCAGATTTTTTTTTTTATGAATTTAGTTCTTAAATTTTAAAAAATTCACAATTTTAATGTAATTAACAATTTTGCATACGTTGACTGTTTAATTTAATGGTTAACTAATAAGGTGTTATTATTGTGATGGGTGAAAATTAATATTTAATAATTTAAAAATAATTTAGATAATAAAAATGTTAAAAAAATGTATGCAAAATTGAATATTAAATCAAAATAGTTAATTTTAAAAAATATAAGGATTAAAATTGCAGAAGAAAAAAAATTGTGAATTAAAAATTAAAAAGAATCAAAACTACAAGTTAGTCATGGTAGTGAATTGTTTTAACTTGTGATTTCAACAATTCTGAGAAAACCTAGAAATAATTGTCGAAAGTTTTAGTGTGTGGCCTCGTGTGAAAATTAGTTCTACTAGTGAACTAAAAATTATATAACTTGTGTGCATAGCACAATTTTAATCTTTTTTTTGGTTTATTTTTCTGTGTGCATCACAGTCAATAAAACAAACATGTTCTTAGGTGACAAATTTATCCTTGCCTTGTCAAATTGTTTTGGGATTGGATAAAGATATAAAAAAAACTTTCATGTTATTTGACATCTTGAGAGAGGAAAAAGAGAAGAGAGAGAAGAATATGTGAATAGTGATATTATTTGATAAAATGAGAAAAATTGAAGAAAAAAAAATCAAAAAGTGTGTGATATATGAGTGTTCATATATCATTATCATTCCTCTTTGAAATTTCATCCATCAAGTGAATAAAATATAAATTTCAGAATTTGCATAAAATAGGATTGAGTATGCTATAAATTTGAACATCCATTCTAAAAGTTTACAACTATAAAAAGTACCTATATGCACAGAAGAAATATTTACCAAATGGTTAAATAAGTTTTTAGTAATGATAGAATTTTAAATTTTGGATTTTAATCCGTATATTTTTTTTTCTATTTTTAATCTTTCCTTTATTTTTATTTCTCATAATTAAGTCTTGGGTTAATTTTTGTCCTTTTGTTACTCAATTTTAGTCGCACCCAAACACTAATTATGAACAATAAAATAAAGGAAGGATTGATAATAGATAAAAAAAATTTATAGAGACTAAAACCCAAAATTTGAAATTGTACTGGTCAAAAAACTTAATGAATCCTTACGAAATTTACTAGCAATGTAACTGAAAAAGAAATGGTAGATAGTGTATTATTATGGAGGAGAAGTAGTTCGTGATTTGGGGTAGCCATTGTTATAATGAATCGGTGGTGACCGATGCTGGCTATTTGGGTGATGCTCCTCTGGTCGCTGACTTGTTTGACGAACCACACTGGCTTTCTTTCCTCTGGGTTTGTATTTTATGGCTTGAGCTTTTTCTAAGGTTACCAAAACCTCTTTCATAGACGGTCGTTTCTTTGGGTCAGATTCTAAACATTTCAAAACAAGTTGGGCTATTTGAAATGCAGCCCTTAATGAATATTGCTCGTTCATCCTTGGATCCATTATCTCTTTCAGTCTCTTTTTGTCATTTAGATATGACATAGTGCACTCCACCAAATTCTGCATACCCGTGGGCTGATTTGTGTCTAGAGCTGCCCTACCTGTTAGCATTTCTAGCAGAACAACGCCAAATCCATATACATCACTTTTAACATAGAGATGACCTGTCAATTTTGAATGTATAAATTTCTCATCATAATATATCGTCGGATTTTTTGAAAATTGTTATTGTGGAGGAACTGACATGAACAAATTATGATTTTAGATTCTTTTTTTAACATCCCAATTCCTAATCATCAAGTTCACTTATAGTCTATTCCAAGTTAGTTGACATCGGTAAAAGTAATAATTTGTGTTAAACACTAGTTTTTGACAACTTAAAATTATTATCCTTTAATTAAGACTCTAACATATGAGAGCATATCAAATGAAAAATTTCTTATTATAGGAAATGAAAACTATAAATATAAATAGTTAAATTATATATGAATGATGAAGATTAAAAAAAAAATATACATAACTTTAAAAACTTATTATGTGACCCTTAATTAAAGTTTAATCTTTATCATTCATATGTTGTATGACTTGAATCTATAGTGTCTCTTACCTCATAATAAAGAGAATTGTTACTTGATACATCTTTATGATACATTATATTAAACTTTTAATCAAGTAATATATCAAAAGTCTCGCATGCCGGCACGCTTGTACACACATGAATGCATACAAAGACTTGCACGCATAGACAAAAATGCACGCACAGAGAGACACTAGCACATGCAACGAAAAACACACATTACTATGTCTTTGTGTAAGAAAAGAGAGGAAGCAAATTGCATGGTACCTGTAGCCATGTATTCAGGGGCTGCGTAACCATAGGTGCCCATAACCCGCGTGGTTACGTGAGATATTCCATTGACGGGGCCAAACTTTGCCAACCCAAAGTCTGATAGTTTCGCATTAAAATCCTAATAAATAGAAACCAAGTAAACATTGTGACCCATTTAATGGTGGATAATAATTTTTGTAATTGTCCCCTCAATACACATAATAGAAAAAATTCTCAAGTATATATTGTTGTCTCAATAAAAGATTCGAAGATTTGATCATCACATATACAAAGAAACTAAGACATACCACATCAAGCAAAATGTTAGAGGACTTGAAGTCTCTATAGATGACAGACTCTTCTGATGTGTGCAAGAATGCTAGACCTCTGGCAGCTCCTATGGCTATCTTGAGTCTTATATCCCATGAAAGAGGTTCTGGGCCTGCTGCAAGTGTAACGCAACACGATCAATTAATTAATTAAACAAAAACCCTTATATCAATTTTTCTGTCACAAAATATGTATGTTGGTTGCTGGATTTCCTACTTCTGAAGAGGTGGTTTTCAAGGCTGCCCTTTTGCATGTATTCGTATACGAGTAGGAAGTGATTTTCCTCCCAACAGTAGCCAATTAGTTTAACCAGGTTTGGATGAGTGAATTTCCCCAAAAATTGCACTTCACTCTGCACCAAATATTAACATAAATATTATAATATTGTAAAGTGTTTTTACAACACTCATTAAAGAATTAATAATAGAAAAAAATTACATTAGAGAGGTTCTAAAAATTACGGTAAAAATGCATAAGTGATACTTTTTTTAAGAAAACTTTTACTTTGTTTTCTTAATTATTAAACACTTATGAGTGAGTAAAATAGAGCAGTCCAAACAATGAAAGACTTGATCCCTTAATATTATATGACTCGTGAAACTTGACACTCACACTTACGCGATATATTACTTTTATACATTAAACAAATATGCGTTCATATTGTTAGTTCAAGTAATTACACATGGATCAATTCTTGCAATGGAAGACTTGGCAATTGTTTCATTTGGAATCACAATCAATAAAGAGATTTAGCCAGAGTCCAAACAATAGGATAAACTTTAACGTAAACTTTATAATTATTTAAGACATATTTTTAATTAACTATGCCTTTAGGATTTTCTTTTGTTTTTATATATATTTTTCTTTGGAAACAATCTTATTTAAAACACACTCAAATACTATATGTGGATTGAAATAACCTTTTTTCATTAGACTCAAACTTGTTGGTATTCATATAGGGTTTTTGGTCACATGAAAATTGCTCCCAATTAAAATTGTCTCTTATTTTTTTGCTATATCATTATTTAACAATATTTTTTTAACTACTGTGAGAATGATGAGATTTGGATGCTAATGGGTGTTTATCAATCAACTGTATCCATACACAAATGTGACAAATGTAACACTAATTATGATTGAGGGAGGTAAGAGAAATCGACGATTTTTGTTCAACATGGACTTTTGGATTTAAGTGGAGACACAATTGAAGCCACCATAAAATTAAGTAATTAACCGGCACCATTTGAGGTGGGTTATGTATCTTTTATATACTAAACTCAGCATTCAGCAAGGAATCTTCTGATCTTTGTTAATATCTGTCTTAGATGGAAAAATATGCAATATAAATTGAAATTAGTTAAAAAGGCATAAAGATTAGCTTAGTGTACGCCACAATCATGAATAGTAAAGACTTTATCCTTTTGGCGCGCGCGACACTGACAAACACAAATACATTGAAGGTAACGATATTGAATCACCATGATAGAGGAATATTGAGGGTGCAAAAAGATACATACATACCTGCCATTCTTGTAGACCCTGGAGGCTATCGGGGTTAGACTTCTTCACAGCCACGGGGATTCCAACACCAACTCTTGAGGGCTTGAAGGTGTTCTTATCAATCCACCCTTTGAAAACACGTCCAAAACCACCCTCGCCTAGGACCGTGTCTGGTCTGAAGTTTCTGGTCGCACATTTCAACTCATCCAACGTGTACTTTATAAGATTCGTGTCTGGTCTGAAGTTTCTGGTCGCAGATACTAAAGGAACATAAAGGGATTAACTGAAACTATATAGCTTGCAAGATAGCTAGGAAAATAATTGGGGGTTAATTTATTTTATGTGAATGATGCACACACACACACATAGTTGTATATATCAGATTATAATTAAGCATAATCATATGTGTACCTGGGGGAGAAGGGCGTGGATTATTGGTTGTCTTTCTGAAACAGTTTCCCATGAGTCTGATAAGTTAGTGGTGATACTAAAACTAAGGGAGCAACTGAACAAGTCTATATGATTGAAAAATGAAGTTGACAAGGTTGTCTGAGTTATGATATAAGAAGGGTGAGGGCGTTCCACGAAAGAGAGGAGAAATTGAAAAGAAAGAGCCGTGTGGCAGAGAGATCTAATTAGGCAATTAAAAGGAAGAGTAGTACTCCAGGACTTTTTCTTTGTATGTGTTGTTGTCTCTCTCTTGAGTATTGACTTCTTGCTTGTAATTAAATAGTTCATACGGATCGGAATTATTCCCAGCTAGCTAGTCCCACACTTCGTTTCTTCTTTGTTTTTCCACGTGTGGCTTGGAAATTATTGAGGCAATTTGGTTGCAATTCAGATTTGTGAAATATGAAACATTTGAGTCCCTATATTTTTTCAAATTAAACCTCACGCTGAAGACCCTCTTGGGCTAAGATATCAGAATCAGATATGGCCTTTTTGCAATCTCATCAAGGTCAACGTTAACACTGAACATTCACACGTTGATGTATCGAGTGACTGAATAGTCGCAGCAAAGAGGAACTCCGTGCCTAGACAAATTCTTCAGACAATTCGTAAATTTCTATATCACATGGACCAGATCAACAAACACTTGCTTTCTTAAACCTTTTCGGCATAATTTCTTCAAACATTTTTTTGGGCTACACATCTTTCAAGTTTTTCGTGTTCATATAATTTAAAGAAACGAAAGTAAAAATGTGAAAGCTAAGTGGTGTCGCCGTCCGTCTACGTATTTAAATTTAAAAAATGAATCGGTAATATCATATCCTATAGCAGACATATAAAAATGGTTCGTTGAACTAGTTGAACCTCTCAACAGCGAGAGGGAATAGATCCGAGGACCTTGACCTCTTAAACCATTCAGTCAAGGCTGGACTTGGCTACATTACACGTTATGAAGTTAAATAATTATATATCTATACGCATACACATAATTAATATTTAAATATAATTTTGAGTTTAATTTTAATATATTATTGGTGTAATTTTTCTTTTATTTATTTATTTTAAACTGAAGTAAACAATTTTCAATTATATTACAACTCGTGATTTAATAACACTGTAATTTTTTTTACAGAATTAGTGTAGAGTAGAAATCACGTATACAAATGTATAGTATATTTAAATAAGTTTCATGACTATCATAAAAATCACAAATTATTATTTAAATTATTTTTAGATAATTATTTTAAAAGTAAATAAATTATTATATATAATAAATTATAATTAAATGATCAAATAATTTTTTATATTATTGATATATAATTTATTTTTATTTAAAAACTTTCATTAATTTTATTGGCCTTAATTTGGGGTAGCTTGTCCTCTTAGCAAAGAAAGTACAACTATATAACGTGTTACATCACATAAGACCTCTTCCCGTCAACTCGGAAAAATAATATTAGTTTTTTATTTGAATAGAAAAAATTAGAACAGATTTATTTATAAAAGAACAAAAACGTAATAGCAATGTGATATGATTGCGAATCTTGACCATTATCATTTTTTTTTCTTTATACAATTGACCATTATCACTCTGTTAAATGTAGATATTCGTTTGTTTTTCGGTTTCACCCTTTCTTTATTTTACAATATATTATTTACTCATCCATATGATCATTTCGTTTTAAAATTGTAATGCAATAATAAAGAATATAATTAGCATTTTAGTTTTTTTATGAAAACTGCTTAATATTTGTATAATTATCTCACATTGTTCAATAAATACAGCATGAATTTTTTAAATATTTAACTATTCATTTATTTTATAAAATGACAATTAAAATGAAACAAAAATTTACTAAAACCACAATCACAATTCACAAGAGAAATGAAGGGAGTAATTTAACTAGTACAGTATCGTTTATATATACTAGATTTATTTTCATAGTATTTTTTGTAATAAATGCTAATAACAAATCTCATAGGTAATATTTGATTTAAATTTCTTAAGTGAATTTGGGATGAAAATAGTAAAAATTAATGTGAATCTCACCTATTTATACTCTAATTTAATTTATTTTTTTTTCATTTTCACATATCTTTAATTTCTTTAAATCAAACACAGATTCAGAGAGGAAAAAAAAACTGTGTATGTGTATGTGCTAAACGTGGAACAGTGGTTGATTTTGCTTTTATGCTTAGGTACACAAAACAAGCTTAGGTACACAAAACAAATCTCTGTTCATTTTCATACATTAGAGGCGAATTTTAAGCTGAAAATCCTGTGATTTTGTCATCATCACGTCTCGTTAAGATTTACAAGTTCGGCTATTAATGATGACAGTTTTTTTCGTTTTCACAATAGAACTTAGAAAATGTAGAAACTAACATATTTTCAGATTTTTAGTGTAAAATTTTGAATAGGAATTTTGAGTTCAAGATTTAATTTTTATTAGATTTTTTAATAAAAGAGTTGAAGAGATTTTCAATATGGAAATAAATTTTTTAAAAAATCTCTTAAAATCTATATATTATTAAAAAAATAAATTTTTTTTTCTTTTTTTCTCTTTAAGATCTCAAAATAAAATTTATTATTAAAAAAAAATTTAAAAATTTTTTAATCTTATTTGACATTATAAAATTTATTAAAAATAATTTAAAATCTTAATTTTTTTAAAATTTATCGTTAAAAATACTCTATGCAAATGCAATGAACTTGAACATTTGTCATGCCACCTGGCCCAGTAAACAGAAAAGGAGAAGGGGTCGTTGTCCCTTTTTAACTTTTAAGTCACTTTTTAAGTCCATTTAGATCTTCGATAAAACGTCTGAATAAGGAAGTAAGTATATTTTAAAGATATTAATTCAAGATAAATAACAAATTTTGTTAAGAATTACAATAAATTATATTGTTATTTTTTGTGAGGATGTCTCAAAAAGCATTTACATAAATTTCTGATTATTTTTCTAACAAAATTTTAAAGACAATTCCTCAGGTTCTCTTTTGAATAAATAATGCTGTTATATAATTTAACTCGAAGACTAATTGACGAAAAGAAAAAGCTCGGAGACTACTATGTAGCCAATTTCTGTGTAAATGCATGAATTAATGGAAAGAAGAAGAACAAATATATATCATGAGTGTTAAATGGGATCCACCGATTGTTCTGGTCACTTTCAATATGTATATTCGAGGAGGTACACTATTTAGGACCAATGCTTTTACACGAAAAAAATTAAATTTTTATGTGTAATAAAAAAATTGAGCAATCCAAAGAGAAACAAATGTTTGTACTGCTTTTTTTTTTATAGTTTCTAGATTTTAAATAATTTCATTCCAAAAAAACTAATTAATTAAACAATAATTAATTATAACCAATAATTGAGCTACATGATATAAGAGCAAATAGTTTATAAATTGAGGACAAATGTAAACACTGTTTACAGTAGTGTCATTCAATAAAATATTGATATGCATGGTAAACTTAATAACTTTATAATTGATTGAGCCAATGAGCCGGTAATTTTGTAAGAATCATTCGGATAATTTAACTATCTTAAGAGTAAGATATTACATTTTGAAATCAATTATTTTATTTAACTGACTATAACTTTTTTGTTTTGTTTTTATCTAACATCGTAAATCTCGCCCCTTCTATTTTTCTCCATTTGTGTGTTGATTATGTGCACGTAAATTTTAAATTTGATATTGTTGGTCGTAGTGGTAGAGCTAGAGGCATTAGATCTAGAACTTGGTTTTCAATGAGGGAGTATGTTGAATCTCACTACTAGTAGGGTCACCATCACATGTAAGTTCACGTATTGCATTTGACATCCTACATGTCTGTTTTTTTTTAATTACTAATTCAACGCTGTGATTACATAATTTTAAAAAATATATAAAAATTCAAAAATCATATTGAAGTTCATTTTAAAAAGTTATACATAATTTTGTCACAAAATAATTCTATTATTTAAATATAATTTATATAAAATTTGTTTATTATTTACTGAATTTAAATATATAATATAATATCTAATTTTTGTTATTTAGTGATAATGAAACACAAGATAAAAAGAAAAATCAAATACATATTTCATCCAACTCATCCAATTCTCTTATAACCTATCTCACCGTTAAAAGTCTTACGAAAATGATACTTACATCAATATTCCTGAAAATATAAAAGTAAATCCTGAAACAAACAGTCCTATGATTTGGGGTTTATGCGTCATAAAAGATTGGGCGTGTCCCCTTGAAGCAATTTAAACATTTGACGTTAAAATGTGACTAAAAATGCCCAATGAATGAAATCTTCGTTAAGAACCTTCTCATTCTGAAAGGTCAGCATACTTTTAATTCGTTTCCAATGTGTTACCATTATTATATACACACACACATATATATATATAGACATTACAGTAACATATTAGATATTCAGTCAAAATTTGTAAAAAGAAAGAAGATATTCAGTCAAAAAAAGTAGCACATTAAATATTAGATATGTTGTATGTGAATGTATGATCTTAACATGGAAAAGAAAAGAAGCTTAATTATAATATTAATAAATGTGAGACTTTGCTTTTTAATTAATATGCTCAATACACTTTTTACCTTTTTGGCATGGTTTTAAAAAATAAAATAAAAATTATATATTTATTTTTTAATTATATTTTAAGATTCAGATCCTTAATTATTAGAAGATTTAATTTAATTCTTTTGATCGTTTAAAGTGTAACAATTACGTCCTCTCTTCCGTTACAAACTTAACGTTGACCATCAGCCACGAAACCATGAACCTCCACACCCAGCCCAAACAAGCACCGTCGTGACACCACCAACCTCCACAAACCCGAATCCACCCTGAGCCCAAACTCACCTCCGTGTGCCACCACCAACCTCTACAAAAACAGATCCACACCCACCACCCAAATTCGAAAGCGAGGACGGCTTCGATGACGAAGGACAGCGAATCCCTGACAACAAAGGTTGATGGCAAAGATGACAGCGACGTCAAAACCCATATCTGTGTTGTATTCTCAAATTTTATTCTGATTGTGTTGTAATTGTTTTGATTTGAGATGCTTAGGATTTTGATTGTGTTGATTTGAGGTACTTAGGGTGCTGATTGTGTTGATTTGGGGTGATTAGGACTCTGATTGTGTTGATTTGGGGTTCTTAGGATTCTGATTGGAATTGATTTGGGTTAATCCGTCAATTATTTTTTTAAAATTATGATAATTAAACTGGGGGCTTTAAATGACAACTTTAATAATAAATATAGTGACTTTTTTAGCTGTCATGATAAGCAAACTTAAACCGTCACAATTTACAGTTTAACGGTAACCATTATACTTGGAAGGAAAGGATAAAATTTACATGTTTTTAAACAATTGAGGGACAAGTCAAACATTTTAATAATTAAAAGATTGAATTGACTCTTAAAAATAATCAAGGGATCAATTATATAATTAAGAAAAAATTATATACAATAATATAACAATTTTTTTCTAAATCCAAGATAAAAACAACTATTTTATAAGCTCAGTTTTTATTCTTCAAAATAAGTTGATGTGATAAAAAAATTTATTTAAATTTTTTTTTTAAAACAAAAGAAAAGAAAGAAATAGGCCAACTCAAGCATAGAGATACTTTTTTTTGAAAGAAATCAAGCATAGAAATACGGAAGACTTTGTACCATATCCTCAAAATTTTAGATATTATAGTATAATAATGATATTTATAATTTACATTTTTATAATTACGACTAATAAATTAATGCAATTGAACTTAGTTTCATCATTATCTTTGTAAGAGCAAAACTAATGTCAAGACACCCAACCTCAAGCTTAGGTCGTTAGAGTCCAACTTATCAAAATTCTTTGGATGAGATTTCTTACATATAACAAACTAGCTAACGTTAGTTGTAAAAACTCTTACAGTCGAAGTAGCTTTAGCCTTTAGGTGATTGCTAAACTCAACTATGGTGTGAGACACCAAGTATGTAACAAACTTAGAGTCACATTACTCACTCAACAGTTACACTTACACCTCAAGATCTAGTCCAATCTCTACTATAGCATGATAAATTAACAAAAAGAAGAACTACGTTGATATCTTTCAAAACTCTGTCACTAAGCTGATGTTAGGGGATTAGATAAGATAATTATTGAGTTAATAAAACAAATTTCAAAAGAAAAATAATGTAATTTTCCAAACAAAAAAAGAAAAGTTTAGAATCTTCATAAGTGTACCTTCCAAATCCAATGCAAAGAAAAGTGTCATCACTTTTAGCAGAAAATCGTGGAAATTGGGAGGAAAAAAAAAAACAGAATGAAAAAAATATTGGGAGAACGAAATGTGAAGGACACGGAACTTACGGAAATACGCGTTATCATTGAATCGGTGGGAATGCTACTACGTTTGCTTTGTGTTATCTATTGCTGACTTTGGAGATAATAAATAGACGCTACTTTTCTTCTAAGATGCTCGGCCACTTTTAGGGTGTTCATCAACCGATCCAAATCAATGTAAACCGTGGTGATTGAATCGAAAAATCGAAAAAAAATTGAAAACCGAAAAAAAATTGAAAATTTTTATTGGATTGGATCGATTTTCGGATTGACCTGTAAAAACCGATCCAATCTAAACCGATCCAATTGTAAATCATACCTTACCTTTTATCTACTTGAATCTATTCCCCATCATAGCCCAAAAATTAAAAATATAATACATTGCTCCTTATTTTGTCCAATAAACGTGTTTGTCTAATGAAAATTAGAAAATGATGTTTATTTTTGTCCAATGAATATGTTTATTTATGTTAGATACTCCTTATTTTAATAAAAATAAGTCTTATAAGTTTTATTTTTAGACTTTTTAAAAAATCGAAAATCGATCTAATCCAAACTGAAAAAAATTGGATTGAATTGGATCGGATTTGAAAAAAAATTCAAACCGAATGGATGATCAAATGACCAAATCAAAGGAATTGAATCGGATGATTTTTTGCTTCAAAATCGATCCAATCCAGACCGCGAACACCCCTAACCGCTTTCAATAGTCAGTGCAGTCACATCAGTGTTTGACACTAACTCTTCATTTGGTTTACAATATATTTTTTTTCTTCATTGTTAAGTTTAATTTCCACACATTCACAATTTAAAGGAAATTGCATTGAAAAATCAAATTTAATTGATTAAATATGATGCGTAAATTTTTTAAACTATTCGATATCTATCTTTAATTCTTATTGATAAAATAATTTAAACGTAATCGATAACTTATCGGTGAAAATTATGGGAGACTTAATAAAGTTTAGCAAAATTTTAGATTGTGGAAACTGTAGAATAATTTTACTTTATTCATTTTCCAAATAATCAAACCCAGTATTTCACAGCAATCAAGTCAAGAGAATGGTGCTGCTAAGAAACAAAGGGGCATGCCAGACAAAGTTTCTCCGTGTCGTTGCATGCTTTTTGTTTGCTAAAATATAAACACACCAAGCAGGAGAAAATATAGCACCCATGTTCTTTGTCACCCTAACCTTCAGAGCAGATTGTAATAAGTTGACCAAGATAACTTGATTTTTATTTCACTTTAATTTTTTTTAGTACATATACTTATTCATTCCTCAAAATAAATTATTTGGCATAATTTAATTTTAAAGAAAAAAAGTCGCCGAATAATCTTTGATATTACAAATGTAGCATTTTAACCCTTCATCTATTCTAGTTAAAACAAATATCTACTCTTTATTTTTCTTATCATAAACAAAATAAATTCTATCAAGTTTTTTGCAGTCGTCAGATTCGGACTACACCTCGTGAAGTTGTAGACGCAGCTTCAGAAGATTTTCTCTTCATACATATGATATATGAGACTGCTGCTTCTTGCACTTCCATATTTTGCTTCCTGGATCTTATTGTATTCTGAAAAACTCAATCTAAAATGTAAAGTTACGTTTTGGATTAGACTTTCTAGAATGTAAGAGAGTGCATGAAACAAAGTATGTAACTGCAAGAAGTTTTTAGCCATGATATGATAGTCCTAGTATGGCAGGGTTGATGGGTTCATTTTAATTGAACTAGAAAATGGGTGACTGGTCTTGTGCACACGTTAGCCATGTGAAGATCTTGATGAGCTCAATAGCTCTCATGTATAAGTTTTGGAGACTTTCGCAAAGGAGAACAAAGCGCGGCAAATTAGCCAAGCTCGTTAATTGGTGCAGACATTTGATATGAAACTACGAATTTTGCTGTCAAGGGAATTAGGCGTCTTAATTAATAAAATACTTTTTCATAAATACTTATAGAAAAATAAGACAAATAAATTTTCTCCTATAAGTTAAAATAAACTTCTGCCTAAACTTTTGGAGAATATACATGAATGATTTTATTAAAATTAAGTGTATAAAATAATTTTAGCTTATAAAGACTCAATTTATTTTACTTTTATATTTGTTTTCTCTTAAATTACTTGTAAAGAAATTTATCCACAATAAGGCCTTAATGAATAAACCCCTGCTTAAGAAGAGAAAACACATAATTATATTACGTACTACAAATATAATCCCTACCACTCAGTGGTGAAAAGAGAGAGAAAGATAATAGAAAGGACAAGGAAATTGGGGAATACAACAATTATTATGTTGTTGCACATTGAAGAGTAACAATTGCTTGCCTACACAAGAAAACCCAACTTTATGAAAGCTGTTGGTTTTAGCATATATTGCAACAACCTCTCTCTAAGCCTGTACAAAATGGTGTGTTAATTTTTATGAGTGACTTGTGTAAATATTAAATAACAGTACTTTATAACAAAAAGCTACAGTTTTGGAAATACACCACCCTGTCATCTTTGTTTCACACGACAAGGAAACTCGCTGTTCTGTGTCACTGAATGCATGATCAATTGATCATAGTTCAGAAATGGTCTAAAGCCCAACAAGGCATCACCAGGAAGAATAGGTACAAGCTAGTTATAAAATATAAAATAAAAAAATAGGTACAAGCTACACCCATATTGCCGCTAATCTATCCTTAAAACAAGACCCGAGAGAAAAGAAGAAATTACTGTATGAGCACAATCTCAAGCATGTATCCCCGCTCTCTATATATACCATAACTTTCATTCATTTTATATCAGAGCTACCGTCACTCAATAATACTCCAGCTCCAGTCTGGTCTAGGGTGTTGCAAAATCAATGTTGGGAAAACCAAACACCAAAATCAATAAGTGACAAGAAACATGTCTCGTAGAATTTTAAAAGCCTAAACAAGCATAGACTCATATGCATTACAATTAAATCAATCCACATGTTTACTAGTGCTATATCAAGAAGTTTATCTTCACTACTGCTGTGGCAACAAGTTAATTAAAGCAATAACACATGACACTTTAAATAGCCAAGTTGGTAGCTTACACTGACCAAACGGGTAAGGAAATCTGTACCCAGAATCATACAGAAATGGGAACTCAAGCTAGAATCAGATACCTGTAAATATTAATTTCTGTCCATTTCAAAAGGTGGTTGTTGTGGTGAGCTGCACCACCATGCTATGGACTTCAGGGATTACTATGAGAAGCTAGGTATTCCAGTGCAACAACAATATCACCAATAAGTGGACGGAATTTCGGTTGCTCCTGGATACACATAGCAGTTATAGCCATTGCCTGATTCAAACAACGCAAGGGGAAGTTTTCGTGTAATAGAGGGTCAACCATTTGTACAAACTTTTTCCGGTCACTGAAAAATTGACGAGACTGGACAAGAAAAAAAACTAAGCATAAGTAATCTCGTATATGCGAAGACGATTCATTTAGATAAAGAAATCAGTCAGCTAAAGACATATGTGACATGTCAAAGAATCCCATGGATTTATTATAATTTATGAAGGCAGGAAACGCCTTATTATCACACGTTAGAGTTTTCATAATGATTAATGAGATGAGACATGCTCTAATTTCTAATTTTTCCACACTTTCTCACATAAAATTTTATATGAGAAATCTCAATATGCTAGTGAAAAGATGAAAATCTAAAAGGAAACAATTACATACAAAGCTAAGACAAACATACTAAACTTAAAGTGGAATTTCTTTTTAAATAAACTATTCAAACTAAATATTTACCCATGAAACCAAGTTTTGCTCTCCTGGTCTTCTATTAGTATCTATTGCCCTACGTCCAGTGATCAACTCCAACAAAAGCACACCAAAGCTATATATATCAGATTTAAGAGTTAATTTGCCGCTCATGGCATACTCTGGTGCACAGTAACCATATGTTCCCATCACCCTGGTTGAAACATGGGTATTGTCTCCAACAGGTCCAAGTTTAGCAAGCCCAAAATCTGACAGTTTTGGGTTGAATTCATTATCTAACAAGATGTTTGCAGATTTCAAGTCCCTGTAGATAACAGGTGGATCTGCTTTACAATGGAGATATTCAAGGCCACGAGCAGCTCCAACAGCAATCTTCATTCGAGTACTCCAACTTAGGGGTTCTTTGTCTGGGTGAGGATCTGAAATGAGATAAAGTTATAACATGATTGGTATATTTAATCATTAAAAGATGGTCCAGTAAAAATCACATAAAGAAGAAACTAATTTAGGGGTATATTTTAAGAGGAATTCCTAATAATGCTACCTATTCAAAACTAAATTGTTCTTCTCATAACTTTACATTTAGGCCAAAATATTTATTTTTCTTAAATTTACCACATCTTGGCCCACACAAAAAACAGCTGTGATCTCTTTTAGCAAGTACAGAATAGCCCAAGCACAAAACCACTCCCACTGAAAAACCAGATGTGTTATCAATTGCGGATCGAGAAAATGGAAGAAACCCAATAATCTGCTATATCATATGGCGGATTGTGTCTTAGGCAAGTAGTGGAAGTCGTATAGCAGTTGAAACATAAAAAAGTAAACTGTGTGCAAATAAAAATAAAATGCATAAAATTGAAATTGACATTAACAAAAGTTCAATTCTAAGTAATCAAATCCCAAAAAGCGGCATGTAGCAGACCCCAAAACCACTAAAGTGGGTAGCAAAAAGCAAGATAGCCGCTATTGTGAAGTCTAGAAAACAACATACATAATTTATATCATACACATAAATACTCCAAAATAGAAAAATACACAAAATTATAGACAGTCATAATTAATAAACAAAATCCATTGTATAGTCACTGACATTTAAATCCAATACCAATCAAAGACGAGAGCTATTGACTGTTGAAGAGTGAACACATTCAAATGGGACACTGTCCTGATGTAGTCAATGACAAAACTTAGAAAGCAAGGAACGCACATGTTTCTCTCCATACTGGACTAAGTTTATGGAAACAACTCTGCTTATACAGCTAAACCATTAACCAGCTCCAGTCAGTTTATATTTAGTTACAGAGTCTTTCATTGAAGAAGAAAGCGTACAGAAGCTATTCACTCTATATAGATATACTGCACTTATTATGCACAGGTTAATAGGTATAAAATATCAACAGAAAACAAATGATATATACTTAAGGTTAAAACTTATAAATAAACATATAAGGCTAACACAAATGAAATTAAATTTTCCTAGTAAGTACAAGATGTGCACCGTTGAATTGCATAGACTCTTGATTAACAAATACTGGGATGTCCAGAAACTGACGAATTTTGAACGCACGTAAATTGACATTTTAGCGTTGTAAGTTGACATTTTAGCGTTAAATTACCAAAAAGCCGTAGAAGCAGCTTTGTAAAGACTAAAGCATGAGAAGGACATGTGTACATCAATGGAAAACACGCATCCAAACACGCGTTAAGTCTGAATTATACTTCCCGCAGTCAAAGTTGTAATGTAGGTTAAATACAAATGAGAATGAAAATAAAAGAAAGCGACTTATAAAAAATGGTGAAAGAACAGAACAGAAGAGTAAAGGTTTGATAAGGTTACCAAAAAGATGGTCTTCGAGTGAACCCATGGGCATGTACTCATAAACCAAAAGCCTTTGATCTCCATCAGTGCAGTAGCCAATTAACTTGACAAGATTAGAATCGTGCAGCAGGCTCAACATAAGAACCTCCGTCACAAACTCATGAAAACCTTGCCTACCATCATGAATCAATTGTTTAACGGCAACATACTGTGATCACCAAATCAGAAAATCACATCACATTTTAAAAAACAGAGAGAGAACGATCTGGATGAATTAATAGAATTGAATTGAATTTACCTCTCCAGTTGAAAGACGACCCTTGTAAACCCTTCCAAAACCACCTTCCCCAAGTAAGTTCACTTCCTTGAAACCCCTCGTTGCCTCAGCAAGTTCGCGAAAACCAAAACTAGCCGCTGCCGTACTACTTCCTTTGTTACTCACACTCTTCTTCCCCTTCCCCTCTGAGGATTCCCTCTTCCTATCACCCTCTGCAATCAAACAAAACAAAACGAATCATTAGAAAGAAACCGTTTAAAAACAATAAAATTGAGTCTCGGAACAAACCAGAAGAAGAAGTAGCAGTAGCAGTAGCAGATCGAGAGCCATTGTCAATTTCAACCCTTCTCACATCTTTCCCACGAGAAACAAAGCACGAAAAGCAACTCATCGTTTCAATTAAAAAGAAATAGAAAAAATAAGATCCGTATATAAGTCAATCAGAGTACTTCTGATTTCCCCTCTCTACGCTAGGGATCAGGTTGCGCAAAATTCAAGTGCGGTTGGCAGAGGAAACAATCTGCATTTGTGTTTTGGCTGTTGGTTCTAGAACTAGAGTCTAGATGGAACACTCACTGTGGATATATTTTTAACTATTATAAATCATTATAATATTTTATTTTAATTTTTAATAACAATTATATCTTTTAAAGAAGTGATAAAAAGAAATCGTAGTTAGAAGTCTTGCACTGTGCGTGATTCTCCTGTCGCTCTCAATGCTTCTCTATCAGTGTAATGCGCATTTATAAACGTTACGGTCCCAGCCATCATCGCCTCCTTTCTGCTTTTACTTTTCTGCCCTTTCTGTTCCGCTGGTTTTGCAATCACCATCCACCGTTGCCCAAAGTTACTCTGTTAATAACGGCACAACGAGTAGGCAGTGGAAAACGATTTTATAAAACACCGTTTCCACTTTCCATCGATTTTCAAATTATTTGATAAAAAGAATACAACAATTTGTTAGCAACTATTGTATCTTTATGAATCACGAAAGGCATAACAATTGGAGGTACAATATGGACTTCGTTAACTACTGAGATCGTGAATTAGAGATCTCAATTATTGTTAAGACCTATTTAGAGATTGTGAATTAGAGATCTCAACTGCAGACAAAACATGAATTTTGTCAACTATTGAAATAGTAATAACATAATTAGAAATAATTATCATAATTTTCGGATACATTTAACAACTAGCAAAGAGGTATGTGCATTATAAATATGAAGTGATTGCAGCAAAATCAGGTATACATTCTCGTTCTCTCTCAATCACATTGTGCACACACCTTACCCCACTGATTTTGAGTATTATTTAGTGCATAATAATTACCTTTAAGGAATATTTTTCTTCCATATAAATACCTTGAAAGAGAATTTGATCCAACATAAAATCACCATCAATTCTTGGATATTTATGTTCTTAAAAAAAGTATAACAAATATATTATATATATGACTTATAATATGCGGGGCAACATTTTTCTTTTGTTGATAAGTTTATTTCATTGAATTATAATAAATAATATTGGAGAGAATGATTTTAGAGTTGTGATGTGATACAAATATAAGATAAATAAAATATTAAGAAATCATGAAATTCAAAATTAATTCATTGTCAAAAATTTAAATTCCAGCGATTGCGTATGAAAAAATTATTGTTCAGAGTTGATAATTTATCTAAATAGATATTATTTGGAAAGAGTTTGAAAATCCTAGTATCTGACCGAGATAAACATTTGCAATCATACCCACAGGAAAAAAAATGATTCATTGGTAGCCAACAACTGAAAAGATAAAATTGCAGAAAAAAAAAAACTGAAAAGATAAAATTCATAAATTAATTAAGTGTTAACCACCGTCCACCGTCAATATCTATCTATATGTGTCTTAAGACGGACAAAATCAGCGAATAGCATTTATGCGCATTCCTCGAAGCAAGAAGTCCGCGACGCGTGAAAAAAATTTGAGTTTACTACTACTACCTTGTGTTGGCCATTTTGACTTCCACGTGTCATGGGAAGAAGTGCGTCGTGCCGAAGCTAAAGACACAAGAACATGAAGACACCCCATCTAATAATCCAAGAATAAACCCAAAGATGTTGCAAGCACGTAAAGCTCACCATCCCGACGCTTACTTAGCGAATCACAAAAGTTGCACTAAACACAACATATCATCCACCATCCTTTCGTCAATTTTACTACTCTCTTTCTCTTTCTCCCCACGGCACAAGATTCATTCATACCCACTGTCACCTTCTCAACTCAACGTGTTATATATGTTATATTATTATACAACTCATTCACTCTTGAGTCTGATCGAGATTCTGCTCTGTAGTTTCTATATATATATATATAAAGGCCCTCTCTCTCTCTCTCTCTCTCTTAACTACTATCTATAGCAAACATTCTTCCACAACATTTTCACTTTTATTATAGAATCATATAATAATAATATGATTCTCAATATAGACAATGAAACCCGTTTCAACTTCCTTTTATTTTTCCCACCACAAAATTTGTGTCCCTTGGGTTCCAATATTAACAAATCAACAAGCTTACCCAAAAACTCGTCCTCGTTGTTTCCTAATTTCGTTGGGGAAACCATGCGACGGAGACCGCGCACCACCTTCCTCGTCTTCTTACTCTCCATTGTCACCTTCGCTTCATTTTCCATTTACCTCTCTCGCAATGCCATTTCCAATTGGCGCCCCTACTCCGACCTCAGAAAATTAAACGCCATCACCAATCACCTCGTCCTTGACAACAAAAACAAAAACAACATCGTCAACAACAACAACAACAACAACGAATTCTCACGCCAAACACGGCGCGTGTCCTCCATCAAGGACACCTCATTATCCACCGTCTCCGTTCTCATCCCCGATTGGGAGATTCTCGTCATCGTCGCGCCAAACACGCCCTTATCCTCCTCCGACACATACCACTGTCTCTTCCCCAACAATGCCAACTCTCCGGGCAAATTCTCCGGCGTCATCCCCTTCACCAACCGCACCACCTTCAAGTGCGACCTCCCGGAGCCAGTTCGCCGCCGCCGCATGTTCTCCCAGCCCATGCTCGTGACATCACCAACCTCGGAGATCGAGTTCCCGTCTCCGGCACCGGAGCTCCTGAAGTGGAACTTTCTCGTGTACGATTCCTTCTCCACGGAAAACGACGTCGTCGTGTTCGCCAAAGGGGTCAACCATCGCAACGGAGAGGACCGCTCCCCGGAGGAACTCCGTTGCGTGTTTGACCTCGGTAACGGCGTCCGTAACGTCGCAGTTACGAGCTCCGTCCAAGAAGTGTTCCGTTGCCCTCACCCAGATCCATCCGAATTAGATTTCGATTCTCATTATGGCTTACCCAATAGAATCGGAATCTCCCTTGAGATCGTTTCAGAAAACACCATCGTCCCCTCGGTCGCATATTACATTCCCAAGCCCAAGCTCATGACGAATGCTCTATCCGTACAAGCCCGGCCCAAATATTTCTTATGCGCATGCACGATGGTTTACAACGTGGCAAAAGTCTTACGGGAATGGGTTATGTATCATGCCAAAGTCGGCGTGGAGAATTTCATATTGTATGATAATGCAAGTAATGATGATTTGTATGCCGTGATTGACGAGCTTCGAAAACAAGGTTACAACATTAGCACGTTGTTTTGGATTTGGCCTAAGACACAAGAAGCTGGATTCTCCCACAGTGTTGTGTACTCCAAATCGAAGGAACTGTGCAGTTGGATTATGTACGTGGACGTTGACGAGTTCGTGTTTTCTCCCTCATGGGGACATGAAACTGAAACTGGTGTAGGTGTTCCTTCGTTGAAAACGTTATTGGCTAGGGAAATAATAAAGGGGGGTACTAGGGTGGGACAAGTTTCGATGAGGTGCATGGAATTCGGTCCTTCGGGGCAACGGCGGCACCCGGAGGAAGGAGTGACGCAGGGGTACACGTGTCGTCGAAGGGGGGAACAGAGGCACAAGTCGATGGTGTTGGTGGAGGCGGTGGACCCCAGTTTGAGGAACGTGATACATCATTTTCAAGTGAATGAAAGGAAAGGGTTCATGTCGAAGCAGGTGAGTGTGGAGGAAGGGTTGGTGAATCACTACAAGTACCAGGCGTGGGATGAGTTCAAGAGTAAGTTCCGAAGGAGGGTGTCTGCGTATGTTGTGGATTGGAAGCAGGAAATTAACCCTAATTCTAAGGATAGGACTCCTGGTTTGGGGTTCCAAGGCATAGAACCCAAGGATTGGACACATAGGTTCTGTGAGGTTAGGGACCAGAGGTTGAAATCGTTGACCCGTGCTTGGTTTCGCTCCGTCACGCCCAACGGCTACAGAATGGCTTGGCAAAAAAATTGATTTTTTTGTGTTACAGTTTACCATAGGTTGTGTTTTTTTTTTTGTGCTGGGACAGATTATATTCTTCTCAGTCACCACCACCACCTCTATCCGTTTCTAAGCAATTTAAACGTTGCATTCACATAGAAAAGGAAATTAACTAGTGGGTCGGGTGGATTTTTATGCCATTAATTTTCATTCTATTCTGTTTTTTCTATTCCTCTTTTTTTGTCGCGTGGAATAGGAATTATTATTTGTATCATAATCTAATTTCTATTGTGGATCGATGCAGCACTTTGCCTTGCCACTCTCATCTATCAACAATAGTACTGAGGCGGAGTTCGTCTCCGTATTGCACCATTTGATGTTTTTCGTTAAGTTTTGACAAGCTCTCTTTCCCTCTCAATTGGTGCGTGGGCTAATTTGCTTATCCCTTTTTTTCTTCTTCTTCTTTAGGAATTAGCAATAAGTGGTCCTTTAATTTTATCACTTCTACCGTGAAACAAGGATCAAGCAAATAAATATCACAAATAGCCAATATAAGCCAAAATGTCATTATTGTGAGAAAAATCATGTCAACAACATATACTTCATGAATTTAGAAAACTGATAATATTTTAAGTAAAATTACTTGTTGAAGACATGATTTATATCAGAATCATCTACATTACACAAATTCTTGAATCCGAAAAGTCTACTATTTTTTTGTCTAATCACATATTCTAAATACTAAGATTTTGAATGGAACAAAGCAATTGAACGTCTTAAAGAAAATGAGACATAGTCATCTTATTTATTAACTCACACATTTGTTGTTGTACAACTTACGCAGCTCAAACGAAGAGTATAACTTGTTTCGTAATTGAATTTGAATCCTATCTTGATAGTATTTTGTAATGAGAAAAAAAAAACAGAACTCACGAATAATGATAACCTCACTGTTATTCTTTGTGTCTTTTTGATCAATACACTCTATCCTAAAGAAACAGGGGCATGATATAACATAGTGTTTTTGGATCAACTTACAAAGTTAATTTTTAAAGAAATTAATTTTAGAAAGTTATTTTAATTAGAATTAATCCTGAAGTGAAGTAATTCGTATTTAAATGTCTTTATTCGAAAAGCAAGTTGGAGTGTAACGCCCCCAATTTACTAATCAGGGTCATTACTAACCACACATCACAATCAAGCATATATAATCAATCAGAGTTTAAGCAGTTTGGAAGCATACACTAGAAGTGACAGCATCACAGTCACTATCATAACACTGTACATCATAATATGGTGAATATACATCATAGTTTCACTGTACAATACAAAACTGTACAAATAA
>PYAF01001808.1:602873-656680 GCA_007407185.1 Glycine tomentella
AATCTGCTCTAGTTTACTCATATGGCGCGAATCGCGCCGTAACCCAAGCGGGTCGCGCCACATGCCAGAAAACCTTAAAAACTTGGATTTCAAGCCTCTTCCAAAGGACTCTAAGCTTGATCCTAATTCCTTAGCCTTTATACTCCAATTCATGCTTAATCTAAGCTTAACTACGGGATTAAAATTCCAGATATTACATGGAGCATATTGGGGATTTTATTATTATTTTAAAAATCAATCAAGATTTTATTAAAAGAATCCAAAGCAAGCACAAGATGTGCCTGAGCCAGGACAAAGCGAAAACAAATAAAGCACCAAATAGCTCTCATGGTACTGACAGATACAAATCTCCTACCCATCAAGGAAAATTTATGCAAAAACCACCAGAAACCCATCTTACCAACGCATGAAATATCTACCCTCATAACATCTTAGAGACTCGCAACATATTCACAGACAGTTGACAAATTCAGAATCACATCCTACAATTCATCGATCTAATATATACTTATTGGGGAATTTATACTTCTCCACTATTTGTAATAGTAGTTAAACATTTAAACTTGATTTTCTTTTCACCACTATTTCTGGTAACTTTTGGATCCAACAATAGTGACTTTTGGCTCTACTGTAACGTGAGTCCATAATTTTGTTTCATATATACTCCTTGCTAATACTAGCTATTAGCTGTTTATCATTAGTTATTTTAAGCAAACATGACTTTTTGATACCACAAAATACTGTTCAACACGTAAAGAGAGAGAAAAATATCAAAATAGATCTTCTATTTACAGTGCTCGTGCTGCTAAAAATAACAAAAAGAAAAGGAGGGAGAGAAGGAAGGAATGAAGCAAGATGGTAGAGAAATAAAGTTAGAGAGAAACAAAGAGGTAGAAAAATAAACTAAAGTTTTCTATACAAAGGAGACTAAAAATAGTTATTAATTTGTTATCTCAAACTTTCATTTCTTTGATATTTGATTTTGATAAATGCTACTTATAAAGTTAAAATGCAATAGTCAAATTTTATTTTATCTTTATTCAGTTAAATATATTTAAGATGCTAAGAGATCTTTTGAAACTTTAATTTGTTTGACATGTATCATACTTTTTACTTATTGAGCTATGTATATTTTATAATAGTTTTTGCAATATTTACAAACTCGTATGAGTAAACCATTATTATATTTTCGAAACATTCTTCTTAATTCAATTAATGGTAAGTAGTGAGGGGAAGGGGGAAGGGGTGTAGGAAAATAGGGGAGGACAAAAGGGTCATTCTGTACGTTTTTGAAAAAGTAAGGGTATGAGAATATCAATTCAAGCCTTTTTAACCCAACTTGTTATAACATGTGTCCTGCAAGTAGCCCATTTTACCACCTCTAATTTAATTTCATCATTAAAATTCATTAAAACATTATACATGGGTGATTTATAGCATTTAAAAGATAAATACGAGAAATGTAGGAAAATGAATATAAAATGAAAAGGTACTTTATAGCCATTAAAAGATAAACATGCCTAAAAAGTGAAAACTAAACGTGAATATCCTTTTTAATATATAGATAGATATATAGATATAAATAATTTATTAATTATTATATGATACATTGAAGATGGGATAACAGGATTTTTTCGAAAACAATATATTAAATGAGGAGAAATATTGAATATTTAACGTCTCAATCGCACGTATGTCATAAAGACTTGGCCGATACCAATTCAACTGTATACTTACTGGTACCTCCAACCTCTATTATGAAGTCAACAAACAGAAATTCAGAAAAGGTTCTACTTTTAAACGCTTCTGAAATATATATATATAAGGTCCATTAAATTGTGTCTTTTCTTTCCTATAACATGACATTATCATGTCAGTAAGCAATATGATAGGATTCAATCCAAAAAATTTAATATATCATCAGAGCTGTAATGCCAAATTCGGCTGCAACTGAGAACCAGCCTCCACGTTGGAACTAAGTGAATTTGTAGTTCCAATCCCTCCATTTAAGTCATTAGCAAGTGCAAAAGAATTTTGTTTAGTGGGAACTTCCAATCCCTGCCAAGATGATTTTCCAGCAAGGCCTTCAGACCAACTTCGTTGCTCAAATCCAGGTTCCCGTGCCAATAAATTACCGGAATCTAATTGACTTGATTTGCTTAAGTACTGACCCTTAAGAGAAGGATTAACATTTGTATGTGCAATGCGGTTGCTTATGGGATCCATGTCAAACATTTGAGGAGCAACCCCAGCACTTGAAGACCCAGTTAGATCAGCAAGTCTTACCATCTTCATTTGAGATGGAAAATTAGAACCTAGCCGATCATGTGAACCAAAATCATCAGAGTGCACCATGGATTCCTGCTGAATCCTCATAGGAGTTATGGATTCAGACCCACCAGGTATGTTGATTACTGGATTCAAGTCATTTTGGTAATTATTTATAGCCATGCCTCCACTTTGCAAGCCTGATCTATTTGCAAGGGGAAACGATCCAGATGGAGAAGAAAATCTACTTCTATAATCCTCTGGTACAGGAGGGTCTGAAGTTCTACTCTCATCACGAACTGGGAAGAGTTTCCTCTGTGATGACCCGTCGTCTTCACTTACCCATCCAGGACCAAATTCATGTCCTGCTGGCAAAACACTTCTGATTTTACTTGCAGCAATCTTCCAAACAACAGGACCAAGGTCTGCAGCAAAATGGGCTAGACTTCTTCCATAGCTATGCTTCATTTGTACTCCTACCTGGTATATAAAAAAGAAAAAAGCAAAGCTGAATTTTGTAACCAACTAAAAAGCCTTTGAATTTGGCTGAGCATAAGATATTTACGACAATGTAGAGACAATAGAAGATTTTTGAAGTATCATGATTCATAAAAGATATTTTGCCTATTTTGCTTTCGGTTTACATTTTCGGGTTGAAGAAAAGAGGAAAAAGAGTGAAAAAGAAAAAATAGAAGTTTGTACAGCAAGAAGTTGCTTGAATTCATCTTCAACTGTGGACAACACGGGTCGTTCATTTCCTAAAGTCACTGGATTTTTGTAAGTATCACGCCTGGTCTCATCAACCGCAAACTGCTTCTTTCCATATCTTAGCACAGCTTTTACAATAGAAGCTGCAATAAATAAAGGCATTTGTTAGTCCCTAGTTGAATCCAGAAGGAATGGGACAATGAGAAAGTGTGGATATAGACACTGACCTGGAAATTCATTCTCCCAATCAGAACAGCCAGTATACCCTCCACTGTTAAAAGTGCTGTTGTAGGCCCTGGCAGATGAATCTGTGGGCTGAAATTTGCTGGGTACTTTTCTTAGATTATAACCATTGGAGCCACTAGCAATATCCGCGCCAGAAGCCAGAGTTGCATCAGAAGAAGATTCAGGACCAACACGCTCAGAAGGAGGCATACCAAGTCCCAGTGACTTTCTTGAGTGCTTGCCTGGTGGCCTTCCTCTCTGCACAATTTTGGGCTGTGGTTCACTATCATCATCACTATCTTGTCTCAGATTCTCAAAGTCCTTCCTTGCAATCTCTTGCATGGCTCGGGCCTAAGAAAAAGTATAATCTTTACCTTTAACATACACTAAACAAACAATAAAAAGGGATGGAAAAATTTTAGTTTAATTAAGACTTCATCAAACCTGTCGATGGTAAATGGTATCTGAGGAATTATATTGCATTGCATTAGAGCATATCAAGAACACATCTATCTGCAAGAATGAAGCAACAGTGTGTTTTAAATTTGTAACGTACTAACAAGAAATATTTTACACAATGATCAAACAGTAGTACATGAAACCCAAACTCCACTCAATAGCCAAAACTGACACAAAGGTGTTTTGGACTAATTAGTGAAGATCTGCTTCAATATGTAAACTGCACCGAAATTTGACATATCAGTGAATCTAAAACAGGCAACATGCCATGTAACATCCATCACTTGGGTTTATAGTGATGCCAGACCAAACAATGACACAGCAAGAAAGACTTGTTGAAATGAACAGATGACATATAAGGAATGACAGTACTCAAATAATACAACTTGCGTGAGAAAAACGATGTTATAAATTATCAGTTTGCCGTATGTTGGTTTCACACAAGAAACTTAATTAATCTCACAACAGCACAAGTTCCAAAAATCTTAGTATCTAATCTACCAAGCTTTCATATAACTGTCATGCATACATTAGCCTCGATTCAGAAGCATTATGCTATAGTTACATTCCAGGTCTCATCATGGATATCAAAGCAAGCAAAAACGGGAGGGAGATAAGCTCATTCACTTGGCTAATGGAAGATGGCAATTGTTCATAAACACTCAAGACAGAAAATGTAGTAGCGAGTAGCAACAATTACTCGGCACTGTGTGCAACATTATCTGAAAATTATACTTCTTTTGTTTCAATGTTTTTTTCAATGTCATGCCCAACTTCGATCCAGAAACAAATCAAGTATATTCTAGAAAGCTGATCCGAAAAATTGCAGCACCAACCTCAAAATGTTCCAAGTCAGTATATAGCCCATCATCCAATTTCTTCCTCACAGTTCCAAAATCCATCGGGTGTTTAATGATGTCATGATAATCAGGAAGCTGCAGCAAACAAAGTTTATGAGATGAACATTCAAACAGTGAGAACTCAACAGCAAGTACTCTAATATCCTATATGCAGCACCACAAAAAAAAAAAAAAATTGCACCTCTTCTGGATCCACAGGCTCAGAGAACACCCCATGTGTGTCCTTTCTGCAAGAAGGTTGTGAGCAGTACAGAACATCAAATGCCCAACTTAAAAAAAAAAAAAAAAAAAAAAGAAAGAAAGAGGAAAGAAACAAATAAGACTACTACAAGAGACACACTTTTGAAGCCTGTCAAGGATAAACAGCAAGAGCTTTTTGTCTGGCAAAGGCGTAGTGGGACCGGACTCTCCCTGCGAACCTGTCAACACATAATATAAAAATCGCCATTAATATTCCCCCACTATGCCATTGCATTTGCACCACCATTCAGGAAAACATCTCATAAAACTCTTCATTTCATATTTTCATACTACACATACCATGTTGTTTACTGTCAGTCGCTTTCGGAACCTTCCAATCCTGCAAGCAAAAATCACCCACCCCATCATCAAATACCATAAAAAGACATGTGCGTCTGATTTTATAACACAAAATCCACTTTTTATCTATAGTCCTCAAAAAAGGGAATCGAAATTCAACTTCAACCCCCCAAATAAATTAATTTTCATTTTTTTAAAAAAAAAAAGTGCAGCACAACTCACGAGCAAGCTACTAAGCTACCACTGTAGAGCCTTGTGTTGAACGGAAAAGAATAAAAAATAAAAATTTAAGAAAAATGAATAGCCCCAATAATACTCAGAGATAAGACAAATTGAAGCTTTTATGCATATCCGTGCATAAACGAAGGCTCGATCTGGCGTACAGCCAATAATGAAAGATTAAAATTAGGGCCAAAAAGAAAGGAGAAGCACTACCCACCACCAGTGCCAGTGCCCCACATAAAAATTTCCCCTAAATATAAATTAAATAACACGAAAATTGAAAACCTAAACGGTCAAACCAACAAACACACACACTGGTTCCCAGTTCAACGAGTTCACCACAAAATAAAATTAAAAAGAAAAAGAAATACTAGTAATATTACGCGCGAATTCCCAAAAGATGATAATAAAATAAAGAAATAAATAAAAATTGGCGTTCTAACATGAAGAGCCAACAAATCGGAACAGTAGAATACAGAGAAGGTTAGGGGGGTTGTAATTGTAAATTGTAATAATGAAACGCACCGTTTGGAGAGGGTCAATAGTCTTGCGCCTCTTGTTGGGATCGGAATTGAAGGGTTGGGAGTTGGGCAATAATGTTGGGTTGTGGAGATGGGAATTGAGACCGACCAGGAGCTTGTGTTTCTTCTCCTTGCGTTCGTCCTCGTCGTCGTCGTGGGGAACAGCGTTTTTGTTGTTGTTGTTATTGTGGGAATTGGCTGAATTGGAGTTGTGGTTTTGTCGCTGCTGATGGTGATTTTGCTGTTCTTTTTTGAGAGATCGCTTTTGAAGATCCAAAAGAGAGGGGCGTCCCTTCTTCTTCCTCTTGGTCATGGTACTTTCAGATACCTCGCCCATTGTTTCCTCCTCTTTTCTCGCTCTCGCTCCCCAAACCAAACAAACACGTCCAACAACACCTTCTCTCACCCCTTTTTTTTTTATTTTTAACAAAAACAAATTTATAATTATAATTAAAAAACAAAACAAAATATCTATATTCTCGTCCACGCGTGCAACTCACGTGCCGCATTTGTTTGTTTCTCTCCCTCCACCCCTCTACTGCCCCTCTTCACAAGGTTTAGGATGATGGATTCAGAATGATTTTATGTGAATTTGATTCTCAGATTGCATTGGAGTTAATTAAGAATGGTTGTAATGATTTACACCCTCGTTATCCTCTGATTTTTTTCTCATTAGAAGGGTTGTTGACCGTGATTGAAACATCTCTTTTTTGTCGTACCTTGCGACGGTAATATATGTACAGATTGACTTGCAAAATATGAAGCAGATCATTTTTTTCAATCAAATGTCTGCCCTCCTCTTTTGTTTGCTCGTAAAATTGGAATAACTCACATTAGGGGTGATAAAGCAAGTCAGTATGATTCATGGGATCTCCAAAAGTAGGACGAGACAGGCTATCCCCCTTCTCGGTGGTAGATAACAAATATTGTCAATTTTTATAAATATATAATCTCATGATAAAAAAATTAAAATACTCAAATTTCAATATACTTAACAAGATAAAGTGGATAAAATTAATATTAATTTATTTTCTTTTTATGTTTTTAATAAATTTTTGCATTCTTTTTCTTAAAAAATACATTTTATAAGAGCAACACAATTTTTTTATAGGAAAAAAATAATAATTATTTAATATATTCATATCTAAAAAAAAATGCTTAGTGGAGACAATTGTTCCATTATCCACAATGTAAATCCCTCCATTCATCTCCTAGTGATGAGCTGAAAATTCTAATTCGCCTTGTTTAGGGGTGGACTTGCGGGTTAATGGCTAGTCCATCATAAATTTTAAACAAAAGTTTAATATCTCATTTCATAAAATTAACTAAAATAAACAATTTTAGTTTTAAAAAATATAAAATATATCAATTGTTTATCTTAAATCTAATTTTAATATAAATTTTTCTATTAGTATTAGAGGAATTAAAAAATAATAATAATGATGTATTTTGTTTTTTTTTAAGAAAATATGGCAGGGCTTTTCATTGATGATGAAAGACTCAATACAAGTGGGGACATTTTCATGAACATAGTTACAAGCAAGAAATATTGATGCCTTTGCAAGAGAATGGACAACATTGTTAGCTTGTCTCCTAATAAAACTTACCCTAGATTTTGGAATATAAGGAAGGACAACTCTACATTTAGTCATAATAACATGAAAATCTGAAATTCCTATTGTAGATGAAGTGATGTTATCTACTACCATTTTACAGTCACTCTCAAAAACAAGGTTATGGTAGCCAAGCTCCATTTGTCCATTGAAGAGCATGGAGGAGAGCCCAAGCTTTAGTCTCTTGAAGTATTGGGACTCCATCAAAAAAGTTGGTGTTTCCAATTAAGAAATCATGTATTTTGATTTTTGAATAACACTATAAGTTTAAAAATATGGCAACTCAAAGTCCAAACACCTATTAGTATTTACATAAAAAAAAAAATATGTATGACGTCAACTTGTCATTGGCCCATCGAGTTGGCAGATTAGGCAGAGCAAGCCAATGCAAACTAATGGGTTGAATCACCTAGTCTATTGAGCCAAAGTCCACATTCTCACCTAGACATTAAAGTCTGATTTTCTATGGCCTTTGTTTGCTTTAAGCTTTTAATGTATAAAATATATAATAATATTTTTTTTTCTCGTGTGAAACATTTGTTTGTCATTCAGTTTTAACTATGCAATAAAAATTGATGGTTAAGTTTAATATAAATTTAAACAGTCTTGATCATTTGTTTATGAGGACTTGGATAAAATTTATATTCTTCAAAGTTTTGTTAATATAACTTGTTAAATATCATTCTATTTTTTTTTATCAACTATAAAAAGAACATACGAAATTTAGATGAATTCAAGCTCAACATAGTAAAACAAGTACCAACAAATACTATCATACATTTTACATTTTAAAACTAATAGGCAACAAAATAATCAATGGGATCATAGTAGTCTAGAGTAGGGATGCTTGTTAGTTCGATATAACTCAATAACCTTTTAATTCAAATCGAACTATTTAATTTGTTTTGAATTTTCTATTTTATTCATATTTAACTCAAACCAAACTAGTGAAATATTTTGTTGATTGGTTTAGGTGTCAATTTTAGATTTTGTAATGCTGATGACCCAAGGCCCAAATCAATGTATGTTGTATTATTTATATCCAACTAGTTTTCTATATTAATTACTTCTAACTTTTGTTCAGTAACCCTTAACTTTTTTTCTTGTTGTGATGATTATAATAGGTCCTTCGAGCATGTAGTTACTTCACGTATCTATGTACTTCACCAACTGAACCTTTGCTTGGATCTAAGATTAAGAAATCGACACTGCTTGGTTCGTCACTTTTTCTTGGTCATACAGAGTAAGAGTTGCTTTTTTTAAGATATTATTATGGTCTCATTAAATTATTTATGTTCGTGTTGCTTCTAAAATCAGTAAATCGTCAATGCATCAAAGTTTCATCCATACGACTTTGAGTTTTATCAAGTTTGCTTTATGTGTATTTCATTACCTGAGAAAACTTTTTCCATCCAAGGGAAAACAAATCAGGCTTAGAGTGTAATAACATATAAGATTTGCTATAATACACACCAAGTATGTAAGTCAATTGTTGTAGGATTGTTTTAGCTTTATTAATCAATGGTTTAAGTTCAGGTTTTAAAAGTAATATCATATTGTATATTATGGATCTTTCACAAGTTTATATATATATATATGATGAGTGAACAAATTATATTGGTATAATTTTAACAATTGTTATATCATTATATAACATTCAATTATATATATATATATATATATATTAAAATTTATCGTTGGATTGAAATTTTGTTTCAGGTAAATTATATATACAAATTTTTATATTGATCCAAAATCATTTGCTACATATTTTATATAAATTAAAATAAACTTAATATAAATATTTAAAAATATATTAAAATATGAATCATTTGATTACTTTGTTGTTATTATTTAATTTTGACAAATTTTGACAAAAACAATATTGATAATAAGTAGATATAATTTAACAGTTAAACCAATAAAAATCACATTTTATATTAAATTATAAAAATAATATAATAATTATTAAAATTATACCGATGTAATTTAATCTTTCATTTATTTCTCTATATATAAGCTTAAGATGTCCGTGTCTTTCACAAGTGCCCTTTTTTATTTGTACTATTCTTGGGAATTTTTATAATAACCAAGGCTAAATAAATAAAAGAAAGAAAGAAAAGAGAACTTTAAATTTATTATATTCTAGCGCAAAAGCATTAGTGATGAAATTAGCGACAGAATTAGCGACGGATTTAGCGACGGCTAGAATTTGGCGCTGATAGTGTGAGGTTGGCGCTGATAGTGTGAGATGACAGCAGAAGGCCATGGAATCTGGCTCCAGTAGCGCCAGAGTGGTAGAGTTGCGCCATCAGCGCGGGCCCTCTGACAGGGCCACTATAAAAGGTTGTCCACATGTTTTTTAGGGCAAAAAAAACCTCTTTCTTCTTCCTCTGAGCCATTTCCACCATTGTTGAGCTAGGAAGCTCCATATCTTCACCAAACCTCACCAAAACACTTCCCTTTCAACATGAAACTTGTAAGGAATCATCCTATGAGCTAGAATCCTTCATCATTTTTTCCTAAAAACCTTCAAACGGAGAGATCCCTTTCTCTAGGGAACTTCACAAAACTTGAGTTTGGCGGGGAAATGAGGCGATTCTCGGACACCCAAGCTTGGAAAGGTCGTCCACTAGCCTTCCTTGTCGTTTTTGAGGTAAGAAACTTGAGTTTTACCGTTTGATTTGTGAAATTGTTCTTGGGATGAATAATGACCCATTTGAGTTAGAGCTAGAATTAGGCTTGGATCCTTTAGAAAAGTATGCTTAGGAGTTTGTTGTGATGAATGATTAGCTTTGAAATATTGATTTCATGGACTTTGGTTTTGACTCTAAGAAATGCATGTGTAAGAAGAATGTTGGTTAATTGATGATTGTAGAACATGCATGAGCCTTGATACTTGTTCTATTTATGCTCAAGAGGCTATATATACGGTGAAATTGTGTTGAAGTAACCGTTTTAGTCATATTGTTAATCTTCGAGTTTTGGCTTGTTTAGAGCTTTGAGCTCTTTGAATTGACTTATACCGAGTCTTGGGAAGACTTTAGTGCCTTGGTTAGGCCGAGATAGACCGCTGAGGATCTGTGAATTGTCTATTGAATTGGTTAGTTCGGATAACCTTAAGATAGAGGACTAAGTGGTTTATATGGAAATGAATGATATTTCCTTTCATCTTAACGATTGAGAATCGTTGTTTGTACTTAAGCCTTGTAAGGTTGGGTTGATTTTGATTTGTGCTTGTGTGCCTTTGTATTGGGCGTGACACCGAGGGTGTCAGTGGCGTAGACCATCGTTCTAGGGTTGAACTGCAGAGCACGACTTTGCTTGGTAAGTTCTTCGCTCTTGGGGAATGTTTTCCACTGCCTGTGTTCCACCATACTCCGAGGGAGTGATGGTTGCATACATGATGCATGTGCATTGAATTGGTTGTTACAATTTTCTCATGATGATATGTATGCATGCTTCTTGCCTTGTGTGTATGATTACCTGTTGAATAGATATTTTGGCCAGTTAGATAGATATGAACCTCCCTAGGAGTAGAGCGCATCTCCTAGTTTGGTTTGCTCACGTAAAGGGTGATGATGATCCCTTAAGACCAAGAGATAGGTGGTCCCGTCGCGGTTGAAGCCTATTCTCGGAGGTGCCATATACGTGCATTCATGTGTAAAGAGGTAGTTCCCGATGGGATGGCACAGGTGTGAGTTTCGGTCTCACACTAGGGACTGAGAGTCCCAGATGCTGATGATAATGCATCTTGAGGCGGGCGTAGTACCACAGATATACATTAGAGCTAGATGATGACTATGTATTGTTGTGAGGGTCAGGAGGCCTAGTGAATGTGATGTCTTTGATGTTGTGTATCATGGAAATGAGCCAGGAGGAGGAGAAGCCTCTAAGAGCCCTGAGCTTACTGAGATGTGTATCTCACTCCCGTGGGGTTTATGTTTTTGCAGGTGATTCATTTGGCAAGGATGATAGGTCTCAGGGCGGGAGGCCCCAGTAGAGACAGATTCTGTGTAGCTGTGTAGCAGTGTGATGAGAGCTTCGTGACTCCTTTCTTTTGGTTTTGATGTATTTTGTACCCCTGTGAGGGAAGATGTGTGTGTACACATGTTTTGATTTCTGTTATGTACATGGACTCTATATGTTTCGTATGCCCTCATGTGAGGAAGTGATCTTTGAGATCAGAGCACTTGGTGCTTATTCTTTTGTATAGACACAGTGAATGTTTTGATGATGTATATATGTATATACCTGTGGTTTTCTCCTGATATATCTGTAGAGATATTATTGATGCAACTGCCGTTATTTTATGTTGTTTTGGATCGATGAGGCTGACTATAGTGCGTTGGGTTTGTTTATTTAGTTGTTGTGCGTACCATACATAATGAATCAGTGAATACGATTTTATAATCACTTCTGTGGTTTTTAATTAAAGTTTATTACTGCGCTAATCTGATTAAATACTTGGTAATACACCAGATGCATACGGGGTATTGCAATTTTGTTTAGCATGTTAAGTAATTGGACATGCTCAAAAGTTGGATTTGAACCCAATAAAATCAAAATATAAATTGCAAACTTGGTTAGTAGAGAATTCTAAAAATAGCCTTTGCTTGCCAATTAGAATAAATCTAAAGGTGTGTTTAATTTAGAGGATATGAATAAAGATGATGGAAATATAAGATAAATTTTATAATTAAAATAAAGTGTAAAAGATAAGTGTTTCACAAAAAAATATATTTTTTCTTTTTAATATATTTTTCCCTCTCTGTTAAACACACTATAAGTATTATCTAATGTGAGAAAATTTGATAAGACAAACACCAACAATGAATACAAAGTTTTAGACCATAACCAAACAAGGAAATGTTAACTCAAACAACCAAGTTGATTAGGCTAAAAAGTAAAAGGTTGATAATGGATTTAGACAAGGAGATACAGAGCGACAAATTTCTTACAAATAATAAGAATATTTTCAAAGTAAAAATAAGTGAAAAGAAACTAAAAAAGATCGAATTAAATAATGGAAAGGAAAGCAAGGGGGAAATCACCTAGAAAATATTTGTAATTTATTTTTTATATGAATTTTGACTAAACACATGAAATTGATCGTCTCCTTTCCCATTTCACTCTCTCGTTTAAATCCTTTCCTATTATTACCAAACAAAGCATTAGTTAGTGTAATTGAAGAAGTGTTTTGTTAATGCATATGAGTAGTGCATCTTTGTTTTTTAGTAAGCCAGAATATGCGAGTAAGAATATAGGAAGAGGGTGACGTTTTGTTTTGTATGGTGGATAAAAAAAAAAGGGTGAAGAACAAGTCTTCCATTGGAGTGGGCTTTGATAGAGACAATAGTTGCCCAATACACAAGAAATGTACTTATTGGGCTTATTGGAGCTAAACCGGACCAGAATCACAATAGAGAACACCGGCAAAAGAGGGGAATGAACACCGCCGGAGACGCTGAAGAAAACACACAGAAAACACAAAATGGAAACGGAGGTATACGCTTAGGAATAACGCAGCCAACGCAAAATAAGGGCACGGATCAATGACATGGCAATAAATTTAAATTCCCGCCTAAACCCCTGACCTCCCCTTGATTTCATTTCGTTTGCAATTGAATTTCAATTTCCCTAGGGGCTTAATATCTCCCCTCACTTGTGCCTAGCCTTATGTCATAGTATTATCATTCATTCTCCTTATCTTTCTCTCTTCTCTCTCTCCACCCAAACCCTAACTCCCTACCCTGTTCCCCTCTCTCGGTACGTATTTCCCCACAATTTTTCATCGTTTTTCTGCAATTCTCTTCGTTTTCAAGCGATTTTCTTCGTTTTTTCTACGAATTCATGACGTAAAAACTATCCTGATTGTGTGATTGCAGTATCCGTCATGAAAGGAGGAAAGTCCAAGACCGAATCTAAGAGAGCCGATCCTAAGTAAGTTTCACTCGCTTTTGATCCGACCATGAATTGTTTGTTTCTCTTACGATTCGACGCTTCGTACTGTGAAATAATCGAAAAAGCTAAAGTTCAGGAATTTCCAGATCTGAGATCTCTGTTTGGTACGGCGATTATTTCAGATGTGTGCGTTCTACTATATTGTGGTTTTTTATTCTATTTATTTTGCTATAAATTTCAGACTTGCCGTGAATAAGAAGGGAGCCGCCACCAAGGCTAGGAAACCCGCCGGCAAGGGGAAGGCAGCGAAAGACCCTAACAAGCCAAAGAGGCCTCCAAGTGCTTTCTTCGTTTTTATGTAATTATTATATTGTTAACTATACGATCCATTCGATTTCCGATGCGCTCTCTTCTCTTTCCATCGAGTAATTTTATCGTCAAAACTTTTATCATTGTCCAATTGTAAATCACGTTTTCTTTACCGGTTGTTGTTGTTTGTTTGTTTACCTTGATTGTTTTATTGTTAAAATCATGTATATTGAGTATGCTAGATCTAGCTTATGCTTTGCGAAACTTGATATTACCATATTACTACCTAGTTTGTTGTTTAATAATTGTATTGTGGTTGTTTTCTGAAATTTATTTTCACACTTTACTTGTTTTACTGTCAAAAATAGCATATGAAGATGAAAAATTATGTTAATTGAGTACGGCATATCTCTTGGTCATGTTGGCGTGTTGTTTCATATTTTTATTGTGGTTGTTTTCTGAAATTTGTGTTGTAATAAAAGGGAGGAGTTCAGGAAGGTATTCAATAAGGAACATCCTGAAAACAAAGCAGTGTCTGCTGTAAGTGTATCTGTTGTTATTGTGTGTTGACGACATCATATAAATGGAACTCTCAGTCACATGACTTTAACTTAACATTTCAGGTGGGCAAAGCTGCTGGAGCAAAATGGAAGACCATGTCTGATGCTGTATGTAGTTCAATGTTTCTTGTTTATACGAATAACATTTTTTAGTTTTGTCTTATGTTATTGAAATTTTATAAATTGTCTAGGAAAAAGCACCTTATGTGGCAAAGTCTGAGAAAAGGAAAGTGGAGTACGAGAAGAACATGAGAGCCTATAATAAGAAACAGGTTGGTTCAACCGTCTTTGGTGACATATTCTTGTTTATAGAAATAATCTGTAATTTATTGTTCTCATCAGCCCAATGAAAGTTGAATATGTTTTTATTGGTTTGTAATGAGCTGTTCTCGTATGCTTTTGTTTATGTTGTCAGGCGGAAGGTCCTACTGGTGGGGATGAAGAAGAATCTGAGAAGTCTGTATCTGAGGTGAATGATGAGGATGATGACGAGGAAGGCAGTGGCGAGGTTTGTTTTGATACATTTTTCATCATTGTCTTTTGTGAGTTCGATCATTTTTTGCAGTTTTCTTATTTTGTGCTGTTTATTTCATGCAGGAGGAGGATGACGATTAGAGAATGGACTGATAATTGCATTTATGTAGGTTCTGATGATTTTGATCATCTGTGTAGGTGGTCTGGTCATTTCCTGATAAACATATTTCTTGCTTCCAAAAAATATTTCCCTGCTCCCTCCGTAAATTGGTTTTGTCTTTCCAAAGCGTGAATAGTTTAAAGAAGGGAGTTCTTTATTTGTACTTCTAAATCCAACTGTTTAGTTAAAGGGGTGTTTATCTCTTGTAGAGCTTTTAGTTTGATTTAGAGTTTTCTTGTTGAAATCTGGCTAAGTTTGTATCAATATAATTGGCTTATCATCCTCTTTCTGCTGTATATATTCTATTTATGTTGTTTAGTTCCTGATCTATAGTGTCACTTGTTGACCCATGTTATATTTCTGATGCCATGTTTGTTGATACGTGCTTGTTTTTTCCCCATGTTTTTTGGGTTGTCATGATCTGCTGTCTTTACTTGACAGTGTGTGCCTACTGTTTTTTTTAATCCGAATGTCTCATCTTAATTTCAAATTATAACAGCTTTAAATGCTGAAAACACTCAAGCCTGTATTTTATAATTTGAATTTGTTTAAATTAACAAACTTTAAGGTGTCCGGATTGTCTTGAATATTTGCTGTTGACTATTGTGGTTCGGGATCTGATTTCTTGGTGTTCTGTCTCTATGGACTGATTGTTCATTTTTGGTTTTCTAATGTGGCGAGCTCGATTTTGTAGGATGGTTGAGGAATGTTAGTAACATTTTCTGACACACTCTTAACTCTCTTTAAGTATCACTCTTTAGATGTTAAAATTTAGATTAGACGTAGATGTTAAATCCATCAAATTTTTTGCATTTTTTTGTCCTAATTTCTAGTTCAAATTTAAAAAATGTTTAGTTTCTCATTCATTTTTGAGGATTGGAAAGTTATTTATTATAAGTGTAACCAACAATTATCATAAATTTTTTAATTATATCAAAGATTGCTTTTGGTTGTTTTCTAAATTAATTTAAGTTGCTTATTTTGGCTTGTTTTACATGTTGTAACTGCTGCTATGCTTTTGTTATCTAGTTTTTAGTGTCTTTTTTTTAATTATTAATGTGAATTTGCTGAACATGCTGTTCTTATCAAGGCTCTAGGTATTCTAATTAAGGTACTAGTTGTGTTAGTTGCGTATTTGTTGGTTGTTTATATGAAATTTCTTCGATTAGTTATTTCGTTCTATGATTGTATATCGTAGAATTGTTTTTTCATTTTGTCATGGTTAACAAATGACCGTTTTCTATGTTAGGTTTTTGTCCGTAGCATAATCTACATTATTTTAAGAACAATTTTCTATCAGTTTGAAGTAGCGTGTTAATCTTGTAAAAGCATGTTCTAATAACTTTGTGAAAGTGATTATTTTTATAGAATATTGGTGATAAGTTTTTTTAAAAAATCTTTAAAATAAGTGTTTGACATAATTTTTTAAAATATAGATAGGATGTATATTTTAAAATAAACTGAAACTTATATTTTTTGTAAGTAAAAGTAAGTTAGACAAACATTTAAAAAATAAAATATTATTTTTTATTAAATAACTAAATGAAAAAATAAAATCTGGATAAATGCTAATACTTATTATGGATATAAGAATAGAAATTGAAATAAATAATTCTAGTGGCCCCAAATAAAAAAATAAGAATTTGATGTATTAAAAAACTTGTATCCATAGAACATTTAACGAAAGATAAGTAATAATTAAATAAGAGTTAATATCATTTCAATTGCTGTTATAAAAGTTATTAATATTTTTGTGATTAAAAGATATTTTTGACTGGTAATTATTCCCCAGCCGGCAGTTAGCCTCCCTCTACCAAGAATCCACTTTATGAGAGCGCTGAATCATTCGATTTGAAAAAGGTGGAAAAAGTTCATGGCACTTGATCTAATTGGAATAATAATGTGTTAATTATGAACTTGTAATATTATTTTTCGATTTTATTCAGGTATTTTAAATTTATTTAAACTGTAATAAAAGTATTTCTTTGACACTAAAATCCAATTTCTAACATTAGATTAGGTTACTTTTGAAGTTTAAGATTTAATTTGGGTTTTTAGTTGCTTGGGCCTTTGCTTTTATTTTTAAAATTTTGATTTAGCCATTAACCTTATTAAAATGGAGCATTTGTACATATATGAATAAGATAAGAATTTCATTCTTTTTGTGAGTTTAAGAATTATATTTCTTGTGGGTTTTTAGATTAAATATTTCTTGGTTTTATAAAAGATTTTCATGTCAAACAGTGATGGAGGTGCCAAAATTAATATGGTTGCATTATATAAATAAAAATATTTTTTTATAGTGCCATTTATTGTGGATAACTTTAAGAATTTAATCATATATTCAAATATTAACTATTTTTTAACCAATTGTATTTTATGGTACGAAAATATTTTATCTATGATATTTATAACATTTCAAGTTTTTTTTTTAGGTTTTTTATACCTTTGTTTGCTACTGAATACAAAAATAAAATATCTATATATAATTTTGGTGAAAAAATTGTAATAAAAACAATTTTTTTCTTACAAAATAAAATTTTTCTGAGAATACATCAAATAATTATTTTTTCTATGGATTTCTTAATAAATCTAAAGAGACAACAATACTTTTTCCAAAGTTATAACAAAAATTGTAGAAAATTTGTCGAGAAAATTCAAAAGAAAATCTCAAAATTTACGGAAAAATTGCATAAAAAGTCCTCACACAAAAAAGAATCATTCGTCCTAGTCATATTATTTTTCCGTAGCAATACAAGAATGTAAAAGATACAAATAATTATTTCAAAAAATACAAAAACATTTTATATTGTATAAAAGACAATTAATCAGTGAAATAGTTAACCTATAAAAAAGTGTTATTCAAACAATCATAATGACTGATGTTATAGAAAACAAGAATTTGAAATGCAATATTAGCATACAATTGTTTATAAAATTAATAATAACATGAAAAATAATAAAATTATATGATGAAATCTAAATAGGACCATATTACCTTCTGCCCCTTATAAGATGATACATCAACCTTACTGCAAAAACCCTTTTTTTAATGCTATTTGCAAAATCTTTGAAAAAGGTTTTGATAAATTCAATAAGGATTTTAGAAAAAATATTTTCTCCATGCTTAAATATAAGACTCTTTTAATTAATTTACACTCTTTAAGAAAGTTAGTTAATATAGTTAGTAGCATTAAATTTGTTATCAACTTGTATTACTTTGCCAAAGTTATCCGAGTTTATTGATACTCAATCTCTCTCTCTTTCCATTTAATTGCTTTCACACTTAATTAATTAGTGTGTTTGCTAGTCTTTTTACCCAATTCTTATAAGACAGTTAATGTATTTATATTTTAAGTAACATTTATTGTAAAATGATAAAGAATATTTTTATCAAAAAAATAATTTGAAAAGAGTCATATAAAAGTCAACAAATGAAACTGAAAAAATAGTTTTATATTTATGAACGAAAGGAGTGTAAAATACATCTTGAACTGTTTTGTATTATTCTTTACATGCAATGAGGATAATAACAATGCCTTAGTGCCCTTATCAAATAGTGTCTACATAAACTTTCCTTTCATATGAAGATGCACATAATTGTTTATGGTTGTTTGAAGTTGACAAAGGCTAGCATTGGTGTTGTAGCTATAGTTTCTTTTAGGGCATCAAGAGTTTTTTGTGCTTTGGCCGATCATTTGAACGTGGTTTACTTAAAGATAGTGGTTAGATAATATCTAATGACATCATTTGCACATCAGTCAATGTTAACAAATATATGATTTTACTTTCATCCTATTTTTTCCCTATCTTTTGTTTTTGTATTCCCATCACAATACTTATCGCATCTCTAGGTTTCTCTGTACCTTTTCTTTCTTAATTTCCTTCTTCTCTCTCTCTAAAATAAGGTGAATGTTTATATTTTTCCTTTGCATATAAAGTACTATAATATCTTGTATGCTAACCAAAGAAAACTATAATATCTTGTATGGGTTAGGAAACCTCGTAGCTAGTTGAGTAAGATCTATGTGGGCCTTTTGCACATTGCTTGGAGCTTGTTATAATAAGATAGCAATGAAATACTCCTTTATTACAAGAGAGACATACCTAAATAAAATTTAATAGATGCTTCAACTATCATTTTCAACAAATGGATAATCTTTATGTCCAACAACAGAATCACTGGTGTAAAAAGTGCTACTGTCAGCCTTGTTTAACTCAACATCTAATTTGAATCTTTTAGGCAAATATGAATTTGCCAAAAACAGGCAACTATAAGCCACAAAATCGTCACCTCTATTGGCTATCACTTTGTTTTCCCTCACTCCTATTGTAGCCACCAACAACAATAAAGTTTCCATTCAAGGCCTTTCGAATAGGCAAAAGGGACATGTCGGTTTCATGCTTTTCAAACATGGTGAGCATCCTGGGCCTAATGACATGACACTAAAGAAGCCGAATTTGCTCAAGGATTGGGTCATGTAAATGCCTAATGCTTGAGGATTAGAGTCTCCATAATTGCAGTAATCAGCAAAAGGGGAAAGCCTAACACGAACTTTGTCAGCTCCAATTTCATCAGATACAATCTTCACAATCATTAGTGGAATGACAACAATTTTCTAATTTGCCTCCGTACTCATCATCTTTGTCGTTCACTTTATCCTTTGGAAATTGTTCTAGCAAGTATCCATTAGGTCCATGTATCTCTACCGCCATCAAAACCTGTAATAAATTATTCGTATATATAAGAAAGCAAAGTGGAATTAATTTTAGACTTAAATTATATAAAAACCCATTCTAAAATATTTTTAAACTATTTTTTCTAAACTAGTAGTATTTATTACTATGATGTGTCAATAAAGTAAAATTTTATTGAATGATTGATTTTGTTTTGTTTCTTATAAATACTCCTTTTTCATTTTTTTTAAGAGATATGATATTAAATGTGAGCACCTCTCTCAATAGAATGTCAATCTTACTAGTTTGTCATATATAAGAGATTAATCCTTTATATTGGACTCAATTCTCGTTTGTGGATAAAATTATTTATAGATAAATTAAATTGTTAATTGTATAATGTGTATGTACGTAACATTTAGGGTGTCAAGTTATATTTTGGATGAAAAACTAGAAGAAGAATAATGCTACGCAAAGCTTCCTACCAGCTTCTACGGCATTTTTAGCTGCCATTTTGAAGTCATTGGCAATCTTAGGGATTTGGTTATGAGACACCGTGGAGGTGGGTATTTGGTGCTGCTACCTTGAACTACCTTATTTATACTTGAACTTTGGGGCTCCCTATCTGCTTGGTATATTGTTGAATTAAACAAATGCTATCAGTATTTATGACACTTTTTTCTTCCCTTTTTTGGGATTCACGAGAAAACAAGAGAAAAGGAAAGAAAGACAAGTAAACAAAATGGAGAATAAATGTATTTTTTCCCCATAGTTAAACGTAAGGTTTTGATCAACTTCAAAAAGGATATTAAAAAGATTATAAAATACTATTGAACTCTTTTGTGTTTTGTGTTTATCGTTACATGTAATGAAGATAATAACAGTGCGTCAGTACCCTAGAAATTGCAATGGAAATGCACACAATCTTTTATGGTTGGTTGAAGTTGATCAAGACTAGCATCGATGTTGTAGCTATAGTTTGTTTTAAGGCATCAATAGTTGTCTGTGCTTTGGCCGATCATTTAAACGTCGTTTGCTTCAAGATAGTTGTTAAACATTAGCTAATAATATCGTATTTTCATATCAATCAATGTTATATATATGCTTTCTCTTTCATCCTATTTTCTTCCTATCTTAGTTTTTATTCCCATCACATTACTTATTGCATCTTTAGCTTTGTATCTACTTTTTTTTTAATCAATCTTCTACTTTTAACCCAATCCATCTCATAAATTAAGGTGAATATTTATATTTTCCCTTTTCATGTAAAGCACAATAATATCTTGTATGGGTTAGGAAACATCGTAACTGGTTGAATAAGATTGGTGTAGGCCATTTGCACATTATTGCTTGGAGCTTGTTATAACATAGTCATGAAATGCTCCTTTATTACGAGAGATATCTAAATAAAATTTAAAATGTGCTTTTAACTATCATTTTGAAGAAATGGATAATCTGTATATCCAACAACAGGATCAGAGGTGTAAAAAGTGCTTCTATCAGCCTTGTTTAACTCAGCATCAAGTTCAAATCTTTTAGGCAGGTCTGGATTTGCCAAAAACAGGCGTCCATAAGCCACCAAATCTGCACCTCCATTGGCTATCACTCTGTTTCCCTCACTCCTGTTGTAGCCACCAGCAACAATAAATGTTCCGTTGAAGGCCTTTCGAATAGGCAAAAGGGACACGTTTGTCTCATGCTTTTCAAACATTGTGAGCATCCTGGGCTCAATCACATGGTAATAAAGAATGCCCAATTGGCTCAAGGATTGGGCCATGTAAATGCCTAACGCTTGAGGATTAGAGTCTCCACAATTGCAATAATCGGCAAAAGGGGAAAGCCTAATACCAACTTTGTCAGCTCCAATGTCATCACATACAGCCTTCACAACCATCAGTGGAAACCGACAACGATTTTCTAAGCTACCTCCATACTCATCATCTCTGTCGTTCACTTTGTCCTTTAGAAATTGTTCTAGCAAGTATCCATTAGCTCCATGTATCTCTACCCCGTCAAAACCTATAATAAATTATTTGTATATATAAGAAAGCAAAGTGGAATTAATTTTAGACTTCAATTATATACAACCCATTCTAAAATATTTTAATACAAAATTTATTGTGTTAGTAGTATTTAACTATTTATTATTATAATGTGTCAATAAGTATTTTTTTCCATAAATAATCTTGTTCAAGATATAATATTAAATGTGATCACTCCTCTCTAAATGAGAATTTGAACCTTATTAATTTGTCATATTATAAGATACCAATCTTTTTTACTAGACTCAATTTTCGTTGGTGAATAAAATTATTTGTAGTATAGATAATTTTAATTGTTAATTGTATCATGTGTGTGTACTTAACATTTAGGGTGTCAAGTTATATTTTGAATGAAAACTAGAAAAAGAAAAATGCTAAGCAAAGGTTACTACCAGCTTCTATGGCATTTTTGGCTGCCATTCTGAAGTCATTGACAATCTTAGGAATTTCATCGGTTCTTAGACGACGTGGAGGTGGGTATTGGGTGCTGCTACCTTGAACCGCCTTGTTTGTGCTTGAAATTGGGGGCTCCCCATTTGGTTGGTAGACTGTTGAATTGAACATATGCAATCAATATTAATGACACTTTTTTCTTCCCCTTTTTCGGGATTCACGAGAAAACAAGAGAAGGAAAGAAAGACAAGTAAACAAAATAGAGAAGAAAGTTAATTTTTTCCAATTGTTTAAATAACAAATATAAGTGTTCCCTTCATTTATGAAAATAATTAATGAAGCTGGAAAATTAAATGAAAGTGTATAACATAAGTGTTCATTTTATACTATTGCTATTATAAATAGAGTTAGATACCATAGTTGGAGACTCTTCCGGCGTGCCAGAGTTGGCAAAAGAATATGCCCCCATTTTCATGAACCGCTCTCACAATTGGTTTCCATGCTTCCACTTGTTCTCCTGTCCAAATGCCTGGTGTATTTGGGTACCTTTAATATGGTAAACAAAAATGGCCAGAGGGACTTGAGATTTTTTTTTTCCCATTTAAAGTGAAATAATTAAGTGTATGTTTGTTTTTCCTTTGGGAAGTTACCAATCGGACTTCAAAAGTCCAAAAGTAACAAATTAGAGATTTTCACAAAATATGCATTACAATGTGTTTCTAAATGGGAAACCAAACACACCCTAAAATACTTTGAGAAAGAAAAACAAATAAAACAAAATGTGCATTGCAATGTGTGTTTGCCATAAAACTAAAGAATGGAAGATTACCCTTGTGCAGTGTCTGACACCCCTGAGGCTTCCCCAATCAAAAATCCACCCTTTGTTGTTCTTTGAGAATAATACAAAGCAGCATGAGGCTGAGCCATGAAGTTGTATGACCTTGTTCTTGTTAACGGTGCCAGAACAATCCTACCATATGTTATGGAATCACAAAAATCCAAAAAGCATGTTATGTACATTGTTAAAAATGGTTTGGGGAATCAACATGTTAAGTTACCTGTGAGATAGATTGAATTTTCCCATGTTGAATGGGACGAGGAGGGGTATCACTTCCCTTCCATTAACATTAAGCACTTTCTCGTTCTCGTTCTCGTTCTCTTCCATCGTGTTGTTCATCCTCCTACATCATTTAGAAAATATAACTTTGGGTCTTTAATTTTTCCCCTGATATTCAAAGTAACTCCAATTGTATTTATATGGAGTTTTAATTATTTTTGTTTGTTTGTTTGGAGTAACTCTTGTGCATTAATATGCAGTGTTAATATATATATTTTTACCGGATAAAATCTTAAGTATATTTTTATGGAGTATTAATTTTTATGCCTCTGTCATAAATGCATTTTCTTCCGTGACTTTTTTTATTTTATGAAATCTTAGTTCTTTAATAAAAAAATATTTTAAGATTTAAAAACTTAAAGGAATAAACTGTTAGATCGTTATACTTGATTATATTATGTTTTTCTTTTCGTTTTCACCGTAGAGATTTATTCCCATTCTAGGAAATGAATCGTTTGTAGGTGAAATCTTCATTGAATCTTTCGAGTAAGGGTTAAAGAAGATCGAATAGCTTATAAAATACTTATTGCAAAGCCTTACTTGTCCCGTTCGTTAAAAATATCAAATATAATTTTTTTATAAAGTTCTAGCCTTGTTGTCACCATCGTAAATTAAAAATTAAAATAGATCAATTAGTACAATTGCTAAATATACACTAAAATCATAATGATTAAAATCTCTTAATTTAAATTATAATGAGTTAACAATTTAATTTTATTACTTTGGGTTGGTCACTGTAACATGTTGGATGTGTATGATCAACACATTAATTATTTTATATTCAAAGCAACTCCAAGTGTATTTTTTTTTATTGAATATATATATCTTTAATTTAGTTAATTAGACAGATTAAACCAGGACGGATCCAACTTATAGAAAATGGGAGCAGCTGCCTCCACTATTTTTTTAGTTTGTTTTATTAAATATATAGTAGTATTTTGTCCCCATAATATTATGATTTTATAGTTATAATCTCAATCTTAATATAAATAAAAAATATGAAAATAATAAATATTTGGATTTTAATATTTAATATTTTATTTATTTTCCTTCAAAAAAATATTTTTATTTATTTAATTTATTTATTATGAAGTAAACGTGCAAAAAATATAAAGAATTATACTGATTTCATCTTTCTAAAAGAGAAAGCCATTATAAATCTTTCAAATACATTTACTTCTTTCTCTTCAAGCAACTTTTTTTTTTTTTTTAATCCTAATTTCCCTTGTTGTCTAAGACTTATATTTGACGAATATCTCTCTATCTAAAAACTGATTGTACTGAAATTTGAAAACTAACTGCAAAATGTGTATATTGTTGTGGTTAGTATGTTATATTGTTTTTTCATCAACTTATATATCTTGAATATCATAAAAATTGAATATGAAAAATAAGATCATTATTAATTATTTATGGAATATAAAAACTCATAAAGAAATTTTATGATGAATATTTATACTTTAAAAAATAACATGTAATATTTTTAATGTTACAATTACTCCACAACTCAAAAGTCCTGGATCTACTGAGATTAAATGTGTACTTATTCAGATGGATTTTCATTAATATTAATTTATTTTTCTTTAATTAATCTATAGTATATGATAGTATTTAGTAAACTAGACTTGATAATAAATTGTAAAAAAAGAAGATTTGATAACAAGTCTTAAATTCAGCATTTAACACTCCCTCCATTTTAAATTAAGAAATAACATAATATCAAAAAATCGTAATGATTCAAATTTCCTAATTTACGTCATAATGAGTCCTCAAAAGTTGTCTTTATTACATTTGGGTTGGTAAGTCAGTGTAACATGCTAAATGTGTCCGTTTAGAACATTAATTATCTTTTATTCAAAGCTACTCTAGGTGTATTTTTATTGAGTATTAGTAATTAATTATGTGTCTTTAATTGATCTATATACTGTTCCTTCATTGTTAATATATATAGAATGAGCGTAACTAGAATATTTATTAAGAAAGTAAAAAGATAATTTTTTAATAGAATATGTGAATTGTGTTGTCGATGATTTTTTTTTCCCTCTCTTATAATGTTTACCCTGAATAATTTACAAGTGAAACCTAAAATAAACGTTCCTAAAAATATTCTATTTTAAAAATAAATTACATATTAGTCATTTTATCAAATGTGACCTTTTATATTTTATAAAAGTTTTAAAAAAATATTTATTGGTGGACCTAAAACTTGTGTTTAGTTACTTTATTCTTGGGCTGACTCAGAATATTTTTTTTCTTTTAGTTTATTAATGAATGTCTTAATAACATTGGTTAACAAGATTCTATAAGAAATAAATACTTAATTTATGAAGATTAATAAAAGTAGTTAAGTTGGTTAACTTTAATTAACAATATCATAAATTTAAATTTTACTCCAAGAATACTTATTGAGTTAAATGATTTAAGTGGTGATTGTATTTAATGACATTATTCATTTTTCACTAATAAGTATGAGTTATCTTATGAATAATTTTTTAATAAAGAAGAATATAAAAGTAAATTAATAATTAATACAATAAAAGTGATCATATATTTTTTATATTTTAAAAAATATTTATATTTATTTCTTATATATAAAAACGAACATAATATTAAAATAGACTTGATAGTAAGTCATTATTAGCCACAAAGAGCTTTAGTCATCACCTAACTTCAGTAGAAGTTAACAATAATATATTTTCTCTTGATATAAAATGGTAAATAAATGTTAACGAAATGTAATTTATCAACACTAATGCAGATAAAATAAATTATATGAAACCAATGAAAGTAAACCAAAAAATTGCATAAGAGCCATTTCGTAATGATTTATTTTTTTTATATTCGATGCACTATTTCAATTTTTCTTCTTCTTCTTCTTATCATTTGAGAGTTTTATGATTATATGCTGATAATATGTATCTTATCATGAATAATTGAAAGTGATTTTAGTATATAATATAATAATTGTTTTTAGTTATCCTCCACTGTTCTGCCAATTGATGTCCACTGCCGTGAAACACAATCCCCTTCCTTTTTTAAATGACGGCCATTTTTTTTAATTGCTTTTTAAATGATGGTCTGATATGGGGTGGTTGTGTATTTTATTTGTAGAGCAAAGAAACAGCAGCAACGTTGGTTTATTTATTTTTTTCTTTTCTTATCTTTTATGAAAGATGGTATTATTTGAGCTGATAAACATTAATTCTTTAAATATGATTTTTAATATTTAAAAAATCAATATTTTTATATAAAGGAAATTATAATTATATTGCTTAAATTAACTATTCCTTAACATTGTGGTAACAAGTTTGATGTTCATGATACAGAAGGAAAAAGCAAGTATCTATTATAAGAATGTCTAACAGAATGAGTGGTAGGGTAAGGGAGAATTATAAAAAGAAATATAAAAAAAAACATCAAATGAAAAATGGAGGAAAAGTGGAGAACCTCCTATTTTTTTAACATATCTTTTTTTATCACATTGGTCACTGGTGATAGGTCATAAGAGGTGGGTGGAGGATGAAAGCTTTCACGATACACTGCATTTATTTAGGATATCTTAATTAAGTATTTGAATATTCTCAATTTTTAAGGCGTAATCTTTTTCTAAAATTCTTAACTTTGAAAATTTGACAGCACGGATTAATTTCATCCGTTAAATCGGGAGAGAGGGAGGGAAGTGGGAGTGGTGCTTTGTCCAAGCATCTCCTACATTGGATTTTTAAAGATTCAGTGAATACGATTATAAATTAAACAGATTAATTTTGGTTCAATTAATATTTTATCGTATCTGTACTAACTTCTTTTTGTTTTAGTGACATTTAAAAATGAGTTTAAATTTATGCACTGAACAATAAATTTTTAAAAGTTATTTAATCATAAATTATTATTTAAATTACTTTAAAATAATTATTTTAAAAATAAATAAATTTATCACACATCATGAATTATCAATGATAAATCATCAAATGTCTAACAAATTTCACATTATTAGTAGATACTTGTTTTAAGTTTTACACAATAGATGTTAATATTTGATTTTATTAGTTGAAAAAGTATATTTTATTATTATTTTTATTTGTAAATATTTGATTTAGTTAGTTTATTATTAAATATGATCACTATTTCATTAAAATTAGGCACGTACAAAACAGCTTTATCATCTTTATTTTTTTATTAAATTAAATTCCTCATAAAAAAAGGAAAGAAAGGAAGAAGCAATAATATAGAAAATTAAAAGTATAAATCAAATGTGATTTTTGTGAACAAGAATCTAAACTTTGATACTGATAAAGATTTGGGCCGTGATTTGTTTCCCCCAATTACCCATTATGTGATTAAGATAAAAAAATAAAAGGAAAAAGAAAACAGAACAGCCATCATCATAAAGCTGCTACAAGGAACAGGGGTTCATACTGCGCCGTGTGAGGGAAATGGAGGCATGCAGTGGTGGTGCGTGGCGGCGTCTGAACGAGAGAGAAGAAGCGGAGAGGAGAGGGGTTCCGTAATATTATGTTTTTATTTCCCTATGATACTCTTTGGGTTTTGATTTGCAAGATTTTCAGTGGTGAAATGGGTGTGTTGTGACTGACTTGTGTATTTGATTTGTTTCCATTGAGGTCTACATTTAGATTGATGATTTTTCTGCTTTAAAGGACAATTATTTGATTAATGACAGGTACATGAAAGAACAATTCATGTGTTGATAGAACAAGCCATTAGATTTAGAAGCACAAAGTGCAATAAGCAAGGTGATTTATGGATCTTACCTGATTGCCTCGCTTGCTACTACACTCTTCTATCTTCTTTGCATTTCTTTTAATTCCTCTCCAATTTTGGAACCTCAAACAAACTTATATATAAGAATCCTTGAGACATTTGTATATATTTTTTTTAAAGAATTTGTCAATCGTTTTCATTTTACTTATATCTAAATTGTTTTTTTAAATATTTCTAAAAGTCACAAAAATAATTTTTTTTACAATAACCATCCATAGCATTTTTCTTAAAAAAATAATGGGATATAAACAACATACTCAAGGCTGTAAATTTAATATAATGAAAAAAAAGGTGTAGGAAATAATTTTAAAATAGAATAAAAAATTAAACAGCTTAAACTTTTTGTTTTGTTTTCTAGAGTATCATTGTCGTGTATCCAATAAATAAGACATAAAAACTAATCTTTTAAGTATTGTGAAGCATTAAAACAAGAATTCCTTCCAATCACATTTAGAAAATCTCTTGCTACCAATACATATTAATAAGTAACAAGGTCGTTTTTGAAAATTCTTTGGTTCAAGGCGAAGTAAAAAAATGAACCCCTAACACATAAATTTTTTGAAATGTAAATAATATTAAAACTAAGAGATGAAAAAAATGGACCCTTAACACACAAATTTTTTGAAATACAAATAATATTAAAACTAAGGGATGGAAAAAATGGGCCTCTAACACACAAAAAGTGGACCCCTAATACATAAATTTTTTGAAATGCAAATAATATTAAAACTAAGGGATGAAAAAAATGGATTCCTGACACATAAATTTTTTGAAATATAAATAATATTAAAACTAAAGGATGGAAAAATGGATCTCTAATATACAAATTTTAAAATACAAATAATATTAAAATTAAGAAATGAAAAAAATAGGTCCCTAACACTAAATCCTTAACATAAATTTTGTTTTTATTTTATCTTTTAAAAAAGATAAATTTTACTTAAATTATCCGTGAAAAAAATTTGGGTCGTGAACGGGTACCCTGCACAGGGCGGCAGACCCTGATAAGTATCAGAATAAGTTTCTTAATCAACTGATTAAGGATTAAAACAAAGTAGAATGTTTTGGATTTTTTTATTATTTGTTTTGCTATTGTTTTCTTTCTTTTCCCTCCTTTTATTTATTTATTTATTTATACAAATTTTGAATGTATTATCAATGTAACTGGACTAACTATTTTTAGTGTATCATGAAACCCAAATTTATTGATACATTATTTATTTATTTTGCTGTTTTCTTGTAAAAATGAATTCCAATGCCCCAAAAAGAAAGACAGGGATAAACTATAATTAGAGGACCTATGCCCAAATGCCCCAATTGCGAAATTTTGATGAGAATTTGTTTAAAGCTTATAATTTATTCAATCTAGTTTTAAAAAATGAAGAGAAATAAAAAAAATTAATCAGAAGGAAAGACATGGTAAATATGGAGATAAAGAAGATTCGAATAAAAATATGTTAGGGCTTATTTAAGATGCATAAGAAAAAAAAAGATGGAATTAGTATAAAAGGGGGGCGAAATTGGATGTTCGCAAGGTAAATTTTGACATATTTTTTTTAATGTAAATTTAAAATGTTGTAAAATAAATCGGACAAAACTGATTGTTCACAATAATAATTATTTTAAGTAATATCTATTATGATTTTTAATTCATTGACTGACAAAAATCTTTACACTATAAAAAATTGAGCCAAAAATTATTTATTATATTATTTTCTTCTTAATTATACATTTTGTGTATCAAATAATGAAATAGATAAAATAAATTATAAATTGCGAAAATCAATTATTTAATTTTTTTTAGGTGGTTCTCAACAAAATTGCAAAGGATTTATTTTTGTTTGTTACGCGTAAAAAAAAACTTTAACATTAATTTCGTGTGTATTCACTTTTAATTTTTTTAGAAAATTTATTCCTAGTTTTTTTAGGAAAATATAATTTTCATTCATAATTTATTTAAAAAATTCACGTATTTAGTAGATTGCTTTTATAAAAAAAAATATTTTTACGAAAATTATTCCTAAAAATATTTATTCATTTTAAGTATATTGAATCTTCCCATGTTTGTGTACTAAAAAATGTTCTCATGTTCGATATATTCAATATACTTGACATTTGTCCACTTCTTTTGGTGCTTCTTAAACTTGACCATAATGGTTATTGACACAGCAGGCCAAAAGCTCGAGACATGACAAAATAATAATTATATTGAATTTTAGTAGATTGCTTTCGTTTGTGTCGATCTTTGATTGGTTTCACACTTCTTGTCAGGTAAGGCACGCTCGTAATTTGTTTTTTTATTCTTATTGTCACCGTGACATTGATGAAGAAGAATAATTATCAGTTTTATTAATAATCAATATTAATTGATTATTTTTAATGATTTTTTTTATCTTAATCATATCTTTTTACATAAGATTTAAACATAATAATATCTTACTTAAGAAATAATTTAGTTTTACTCGGAACAACCGTGTGTTAATACACTGGTAACTTGTTTATTTAGTCTATTGTTGACTGTTAATTTAAATTTTATTTTAATGCAATAATTTAGAAGTGAGTATTAAAAAGTTATTTTCTAACATTATTAGCCTTAAAGAATGTTTGGCTTAAATGCTTTTAATCCTTATATAAAATAAGTAAAAAAATGTTTAAAAATGAAATGATTGCTTTGGTCCACTGAGTGCGTGTGTGTATATATACACACGAAAAATAATGTAATTTTCATATTTATTACATTATTTTTACAACTTTATATAAAATATGATTTTTATTGATATAACCTTTGAATTATATATGTATTATTAATATTATTTATATCAAATTTTGTCAAAATTGAACAACAATAAAATAATCAATGATTTATATTTGAATATATTTTGAAATATTTATATTATGTTGATTTTAATATATATGAAAGATGTAGCAAATAATTTTAGATCTATAAAATTTTGCATACATGATTTATGTGAAATATATTTTCAATCCAACAACGAATTTTAAGAAAATATTATTAAATTGAAAGTTATAAAATAATGTAATAATTGTTAAAATTACATTGATATAATTTAATTCCTCTATATATACTTTTATATATATATATATATATATCATTCATTAACTAATTATGTATTTAACATAAGCTTAAGTGACAAGTTGACAACAAATTCAAACATACATTATACTTGCTCACTGACATTTATTGACAAAAGTTATTAATTGTTCTAGTATAATAAAATCGTCCCAAATTACTCAAAAGTCATAAGTTATTAAAACATATACATTTAGTGTTGTGAAAATTGGTTTAACTCGATCGGTTGGACCGAAAATTAGTGCTATACTCGGACCAAGTTAGGGATTGGACTGACCAAGCATCTGGCCCGATTTTGTCCGATGAAACCCGACCAATTTTATGAGGACCTAGCGATCCGGTCGGATTTTGGAACCCGGATCGGTGAAACGTTGTCGGCTATTGCTTGCCTCCTTCACGCTCGTGCTTGTCGTCGTCTCTGTCGCGCTTCCCCGCATGTTGTATTCGTTGCTCTCCTCCGTCGCATCTACAAAAGTTCCTGGAAGGGGTCGAACTTCCTGGAAGAGAAGGTATAAGATGGTAGCAATGTAGCACTGTAAAGAAGAGAACAACAGGAAGGTTGAAGGAAGGTGAAGCACAACATTAGGAAGGACGAAGGAAGGCGCAACACAGCATAGGAAGAGAAGAGGCCAGGAAGAGAAGAAGAAAAAATAATATATATATATATATATATATACACTAGGGTTTTTCTTATTTGTGTCTAATTTGCTTTCTGTATCCCTTTTATTGATTTCTGTAGTTTCTATTTTGCATTTCGAAAAGGACTTTTGGCTTATTTTGTTTATTAAAAAATTGAACTTGTATTTTAATTTAGGTAGTTGTTATTTACATTCTTTTTTTATTATTAATATACTTACTTTTGTTATCAACTTTAATACTTCAATTGTTATTTTGGATTTTTAAATATAGAATTATGGATAAATTTTTTTAATCAAATAATATTAATTATATACGTATATATAATAAAATTTTGAATTTTTTAATATAGATCGGGTCAAACCGAACCAATTACTGATCCACCGATTAGACCATTGACCCAATAATCCACTACCTCAACCAAATCAATAATCAGACCAAATTTTATAACATTGCATACACTATACTTGTTCACTGACAAACTTAAAGAGCTTTTAAACAAGAATAGTTCGTGTTATTTTCTTGTTGCTCAATTATATAATAATTTTTTAAAACATTGAATTGCATTTCCTTTATGATGGGCCAGGGTAGGTAAAGACAAAAAGATAGTACTTCACACGAAAAATATTCATGCATTCAGCCCGGTAGGTAAGAGATGCTCATATTCAATTATCCACATATAGCAATGATAACATTATCTTATTTGCAGCAATGGTTACTAAAGACAACAACAATCCACTCTTTCTATGACCAACTATGTGGCAATGTTGTCCTTAATTGTTTTCAGTAAATATAGTGCTTTCATTCCATCTGTCCCACCAATACTGTTATGTTATGTGTTAGTGTTAATATCTTGGGTTGATCTTCTTTTCATTGATCATATCATACACAGTTCCTTTCCTTTTGAGATCTTTTTTTATGTACGTTATCTACTAGTGTGGAGGGGGAAAAAAGTTATAGGCCATGTTTGTTTATTATCAACAACATTTTTTTTTCCCGCAAAATTTGTCTCCTTAGCACATTTGAAAGTGTTGGTTCCTTAATAGATTTCTGTTTTATAAATGTGTCACTCGAGCACTTGAGGATAACAAAAGAAGAGGATTGGAAAACGTCTCAGTTGTTTCTGTTTTTTAGATGTTAAAAGTCAAAACACTTTTTTTTAGAAACAGTTTTCAAAACTTGATAGATCTTGGATGAAAGATTGATGGTTGAGTAGTGTCTAAATGTTTTATATAAAACAAATTTTAAAATAAAAAATGTGAGAAGAGAATCAAACACACTTTACAGAAATCAATGTTAAGCAACATATCGAGTATAGTTGTGTTAATTGAACACAGTTTCCTTAAAGCATACGATGGAGAGTCAAGAGATGGCTCTTCAACTGCAAATTTCTTCACTGGGGACATATTATCCTTGAACTCAGAAGTCACCACTACTAATGATCCCTAGTCATTCTAAGGCCTCGCTTTGCCAAAATGGAAGGCATAACAGTCTGCAGTCCTTTGCTTCAAGGGACAAAGCAAACATAGAGTGGTGTGCATTCATGTTTGGAAGTCTCTCCATTTTTGTTACTAGTGGATTTTCAATTCTGACCACAAAAAATGGATGATGCCATATCTTGAACACTTCTCTATTGACATGAAGTATGATATTTTTTAGTAGTCTATGTTAGTGGTGACAATTAGGTTGATCTTATCTGTTTTCTACTCATCAGATGTTGAAAAATGGGAAAGAGAGTAATAGGCAAGGGCAAGTTATGCAGAACTGAAACTTCTGAAATTGGTTTCAAGTTTAGAACCATCATCTTTTGCTAAGTTTTCCCCCACTTGTAAATATTGTATACTTTTTCAAATAAATTTACTGATTAGAACTCAAAATTGCAGGTTACGTATGTATTTAACAAAGCAATATTATGTATGGGTATGGCTTTGGATTGGATGGCCTTAATATTCAGTGTAAGTAAGAATCATAGAGCAAGATAATTGTTGTCGCTAATGATAGGTAGAAATTGAGCTATGCATTACGAAAGTATCCCTGTATGTATGGAGATGGGGTTGGATTATATTTTATTTCATTAATAATTCTTATTAGTTTTAATTATTATTTCTTCTCAATATGTTTTCAGTGTAACTAAAATTTTATTATTTGTACAACATGTTTTGAATAATTTAATTAAATATTATTTGTACAACTTCTTATATTTAAATAATAATTATTTTTGGTACAACTTATTATTTTGTTTTAACAAATTACAAATTATTTATTACAGTAATTTACAAGGTTGTTTTTAAATGAAGGGTGAAATTCTTTTGAAAAGAAAAAGTGACCCGTGTGGTCCGGCCCGTTTCATTTTTAAGCCCATTAATATTAATTATACTTGGGTAGAATGTGGACAACGGGTGGGAAACTTTGGATGATATATTTTTTTTATTGCTGCATTTCCAGAATTGGTTCCTGTTCCACAAGCAATATGGAAAGTGTTAATCATAAAAATAAAAATAATATGAGAATTGCAGGTAGTAATTCGAGAGTGCAGAAAGCAAGATGCTGTACGCGTACGCGTGGGGGAAGCGTTAATTACGCCCGGATTGTCTTCTTATGCTACAACACAAATAATCCCATTCATTACAAATAATAACCAGAAAACAAACCTACAATTATTTATTGATTTATTTATTTTCATTAATTTATCGTGTTTGAGATCTTTTTCATATAAACTTTCAAAAAAAATTAAAATAGTTAGCTTATTTGAGTAAGTGTACGCTAAACACTATTGAGATAATTTTAGTATATTTCTAAATTGGTCATTTAGAAAATTGATAAATAGTAATGATTGGTCTTGCTACACATGTTAATTTTTTTTTTAAAGGAAGTAAATTAAAATAGATTTACAATACTTTTTATTTAATTAATATATATAAGTCTCGGTGGGGGAAGGAGTCTGAATTACGAGATTGGCGGAATGAGGCTAAATCGCGCAGCAAACAACGGTCCTTTAAGCTTTGACTTGAGGTCTGAGGATGCTGTCTGTCTCTGCAAAATGCAAATCGAAATTCAATTCTTGCTGCCAAAGCCACCAAAACAAAACTAAGTCCTTTCCTTGTTTGGTTCTGCCAAAGCAAAAATGGAAGCAGAGCATCATCACGAGACCTCAAACGGTGGTGGTATTATTGGAGGCCTTTACGTCAAAGTTATGACCGACGACCAAATGGAACTGCTCAGGCAACAGATATCTGTCTATGCCACCATCTGTGAGCAGCTCGTTGAGATGCACAAGGCCGTAACTACCCAACACGACCTCGCAGGTTAATTTCCATTGCTTCTTTTATAACCCAACATTATAGGGTTATGATTATGACAATAACATAATTCATTCTATGATTCAACTGACCGGACAATTTAACAACATATACTTTTCTACATTTAAAATAGCATTACATGACACTTGAGATTATTTAATCTGCCATAATTTCCAGAGATTATTACATAGTTCCGGATCAGGTCGTAATATTCCGATCAGTTTTCAGTGATACATAATTGAGTTTTTTTCTTCTTTTCAATTTATGAGAAAGAGTTATTTAGACTTGATTATGTGTCACATGAAACCCACAAGGTCCAACATTATTGGTATATGATTGAGTTCCTTAAACATGCTAATAGAAATTTGATTATCTGACCGTTCATATAGAAAAAACTTTGTTGGGAGAGACAAAACTCATTTTGGTGGTGATCTCTACGCCCGAGGAATAGACTTTTGGCTATGGGATACCATGCTTCCAAAAAAAAAAGATTGTGCCACATGAAGATTGACTGTTACGATAATGGTCCGGGTGCATGTTATAATTTTTTTGTCATAAGATTATCAGGAAGTTTCTTAAATCGTACAAGTTCCGTCAGATTTGGATATGTAGGTCGAATAAGTGGGATTGCTTGCTCAATTTGATGGTGGAGAAACAAATTGAGCGTTTTATTTGTTATTGGTATTTTGTGTCAGGGCTGAGGCTGGGTAATTTGTACTGTGATCCGTTGATGGCGTGCTCTGGACACAAGATAACTGCGAGGCAGCGCTGGACTCCAACGCCTCTGCAGCTTCAAATACTTGAGCGTATCTTTGATGAGGGAACTGGCACTCCGAGCAAGCAGAAGATCAAAGACATAACTATTGAACTTGGCCAACATGGCCAAATATCAGAGACAAATGTTTATAACTGGTTCCAGAACAGAAGAGCTCGTTCAAAGCGGAAGCAACTCGCTCCCGCACTGAATGTTGTGGAACCAGAAGTGCAGACAGAAGTTGAAGTTGAGTCTCCAAAAGAGAAAAAGACTCGTGCAGAAGGCTTTCAGGTTCAGCCCTATGAGAATTCGTCACCTCATAGGATCAAGGATATGTACATCCAGAGTCCTGACATAGGTATTAATCTTTCTGTTGGTCTTTGTTTAGATAAACTTCTCAATGAATATCTATAGATAAGGAACTAAGAAGGTAAAATAAATTAAGTTTATCCAAATAGCTTTCTTCCAAGTAGGTATTAATTTTTTTCTTATAAATATTTATTGAGAAGTTTATCCAAAGTCTCAAGTACTCATCATTTGACAAGGATTTTGAGATATTCAATCTAAACTCTATTGGTTTGTTTATCCAGGATTTGACCAATTGATGAGTAAAATAGAAGTTGCAGGCTGCTACAGTTCTTATTTTCTTTGAGAAATCTGTGGAATGGATGGGTTGAAGACTCAGTTCTTGATTGCAGCTTGGTGGACTCGAGTTTGTTGATGAGATTGTTAGATATAGGGGCTTTCGTCCAAATATATTGATTAACCACACACATGATGTGGTATAACTATATATTCACAAGCATGTTGTATAAATTGTTTTGCTTAGGTGCTTTGCAGAGCTCACTGTTGACAACCGTTACTGTGTGACATGTTACAATTTTACAAGTTTAAACATGATTGCTTCTCCTAATTACCGTGAGCTCTGACTTATTAGAGCTAATGTATGTGTTAGTAGTTAGCACTTCACTAATCAGTATATCATCATAATTAGACTTCGTTAGTATCTTTTCAGTTATGTTATGTAAATCTGCTGAAACACCTTTTAGGTGTCTCAGCTAGAAAAAACTTTTGTCTTGTACTCTTACAAACCAGTAGCGACTCATTCAAATAACCCTTGAATAATCAGGCTAACAATTTCTAGCCCATAAGCACGAAGTTTACTCACATCTAGCAACCTGATTCCTATCACTTTTAACAACTTTTTTTGTTTTGATGCCTTTAACAATTACCTCCACTTGCTGTATTGCCACTTATCTCCACTTGTCTCCTTTTGCATTGTTGATATTTGATAGCATTAGTTATTACTTTTATGATACTATAATCCTGCATCCAAATTTTAAATAGGGAATTTGGATGCTAAAACTTAACCATTTGAGTTTTATGTAATAGTAATGAAGCCTAAATGCTTGTTAAGTTTAGCTAAACAAATACAATTACTGACCTCTGCGGTTTGTGGATGATGCAACATCTCCTACCTGGAGTGATCTGATAAACAGCAACACAACTACACTTTGTATCAAATTATCCCAGAAGAATAGAAAAGAAAGCATCTGCCTAAAACTAGCTGTAGAATGTAAAGAAAAAAGGTTAAACCGTTCATCCAAAAGTTCTGCATAACGGCATGAGATTGATGAAGCTTAAGATGTATAATTTAAGGCTTTAAGCATTTAGCTCAATCAGGGACTGTCAGCTACTCAGCTCCAATCCACTTAAAATAACTGCGAGAATGCTTTCTTCACTGGAATTTTATCGAGAATGCAATTTGTTTTATGCCAGAGACACTACCTGTGAACATTCCTATAAGAATGCTGAAGTGAACACATTTATCACATATCTTCTGAAGGGTATCTTGGGACTTTTTGACCAGAAGGGGGTTATTAATTTCAGTAATTTCCATTTAGGAGTTATACGATTTTTATTTTCCATTTAAGGTAAATCGTGGCAGACTTCTAACTTAGGTATATCAGATTTTTTTTAAGTGAAACTTTAAAGTTATAATTTTTTATTTTAAAAATGCATGTTTAAAAGTCGTAAAAGCCGTTTTTATATTTACGACTTTATACTTGGAACTTTGTTTTTAAAAAAAAGTAACTAATACCATAAATATTAAATTGCGTTCTCATTATTTTCCAAAGGCCACTACTTCAAAGTCGTGTGGCTGAACACGATTTCTAAACTTGCATTCCTTTATTTTTATTAAAAAATTAATCTCCATTGGTTGCCTTTGCAACGTGGTGGTAGCGGGTGGCAGTATTTCTTCTTGCTGTTGACATTTGGAACATAATTATATCTTGTGTTTATATTACAAATTTTGTTAAAAATTTAATTACCATTAATGTGTCAAATGATTAATTAACATAATTATATTTGTACTAATTAATTAAAAATATCAACATAAATATATATTTTTATAATATATAACAAGTAAATATTATTAGCAAAATATTTTAATTTAACAATAACTATTTTTAAATTTAAAATTAAAAATTTCAAACAAATAATACAATTTTTTTAACAAATTTTACAAAATACAAAGTTGACTAAAATATTTAATAAAATAATCTAAAAAATACATACAAAATATTAAGCAAAATTACAATACTTAATATTACTTTCGCAAAACCAAATATGAAATTAAAACTAAAATAGAAGAAATAAATCAATTAACAAAAATTAAAAAAACAAAAAATGGATTTACATAACTCATTTACAAAAAACATAAAAAAATAAATTACCAACCAAATATTAAACCAACTAATAACACATAATATATATAAATTAACAAAGAACCATAATAAATTAATTAATGAAAATAAAAAGAAAAAAATATTATACTATTTAAAGTCTTATTTCCAAAGAATTTTTATAATAACAAAAAAACTTATTCAAGGTAAATATAAATACAAAATTAATTAACAAAAAGAGGAAAAAGCACTTTAACGTCGTAAATATATTTACGATTTTTTAAGTTAGCTTTTGAAGATAAAAAACTTTCAAGTGTGAAAAAAAAAGTACATTAAAGTCATAAAAAATTTTATGGCTTCACTTAAAAAAAATGATATATCTGAGTTAAAAGTCGTACCAAGTGGTACGACTTATCCCTAAATAGAAATTACTAAAATTAATAATCCACTTTTTATAAAAAAGATGGTATCATGGTGATTTAGTTTATAATTCAGAACTTTAGCATGTATGGAAAAAAAGTAAGGATAAAAGGTTAACTAATCCTTCATTTTCTTTTTCTTTTTTCTGGAAGTAAAGTATTCCAGAAGTCGAAAATCATGAGACTAATTTTTAAAATATAGAGGTCATAAAAGTAAATTTTGCCTCTCTCAACAAAGTTTTCTCCATATGTACGATGGGATAATCAAACTTTTATCAACATGCTTAAGAAACTCAATCATCTATTAAATATGTTGAATCTTGTTGATATTGAGCCTTCATTTTAATGGACAATAACTATATATATATATATGTGCATGAAATTAAGAATTGAAAAATATTACAACAATCACTTTCTTAAATTTAAAGCATTCAAGAATGATTAGTTCAGGTCTTTGCCCAAACCTTTATTTATTATGGGGTTTCAAATTTAACGCAAAATCCTATTTAGTTTTTTACTACTATTTTTAGACTCTATTTCGTCTCTCATCTCATGGAGCAGTGTGAGTAATTTAGTCCCTCGCTGTTTTAACGTTTGCCTCAATTTAATCCTTAGTAGGCGCATTTTTTATATTTCTGGAGACTAGTTATTATAAATATAATTTTATATGCTTTTAATTAATTAATTTATTTTTATAAAATATATAAAAATTGTTCTCCTCACTGCTTAATGATGACGAATCAAGTATTTTGAAGTAACTTGAGATAATTAGATGTATGTCATGATATTGATAAGTGATAATTCATATCCAATAGCTCGATGTTTGTGAGTTGTATTATTTATTGATGATACAACTCTCTTTTTTACCATTTAAGGAGGGGAAAAAACAAGCAAAATAAAATAAAATTCTCAAGGACAAAAATTAGAAGAAAAAAAAACATTAAATGATAGGAAAAAAATATTTAAACCTTTTATTTTCATTTTCTTATTTCATCCTATTACATTTTACTTCATTCGCTTGTCGAGACTCGAGAGCCACTGACATCCCACTTGGCTCTAAGGACCAAATATATGTTTGATTGAGAAGGGGAAATTAACATTCGTTATTTGTCCAGGGAAACCATTCATGTATTTTATTCAGAATATGCACAACAACTTCTTCATTCGTCATGTTTACGTGAACAATTGGTTACAAAATTAACAAAGGGTACCCATTCATGGCATCTTATAATCCTGTCAAATATTTTCTTCCTAATAAGTATAGCAGCTAATATATAGCTCAATTTACCGTATCTGGCTGTCACTGTCTGTTTCGTTTCGTTTCATAGGATACCTTAGAGAATTGAACGAGGGACTAATTAAGATGAACGATTATCAGTGAGGATTAAATTTTAATAATTGAACGAAGTGGATAAACTCGAATATTATAATCCAGGAATACGTTTAATAGGATTACTCATTTTAGTAAAAAAATCATGACACAAAAATAAAAAGGCTCAAAAACAAAAATGAATATTAAAATTTATCAAGGTAAAGTGACCACATTTTTAAAAAACAGACCATCTTTATTTTTTAGGAAAAAACTAAAAGGGTTAGAAATACAGAATGTTATCAAAACTATTATTTTTATGAGACAAAAAATATTTGTATTCTTTGTAAATAGAACTAAATTTGGTTTTAATTTTCTTTTCTTTTTATAGATTTTGATCTTCATAAATTTTATTTTTTTTGAAAAAAAATCACTATTATTTCTCACTACCTAAAAAAGAAGAAGAAAGAATGATCATTAATGTAATGAAACAAGGCACATAGTTTAATTTATAAGTATCATTAGAGTAACATAGAACGGTGTCATAAAAAAAAATCATTGAATATTTGTTATAAAAGTGTATAACATGGAGAATATGTATAAATCAAACTTTTAAAGAGTTAAAATCAAAATTATTTATAAAGATTATTTTTAGGATGTATTGTTAATTATTAAATTTTGATTATTTTATTTGAGTGTATGAAACAATAAGATAAGGGATGTGTTTGATTTGTTAAAAAAGATAGCATAAGTAATTTTGTATTATATCTTGTTTGATATGCTTATGTACTAGACAAAATAATATAAATTTTACTATAAATTCATAAGTGCATTAGCATCACATTGACGATGCAACAAAAGAGAAACATCTCCACTAAGGAGGTGCGACACCTGACGCTACCGAACTTATGGCTTGGCGGCATAAGGCTGTCACATGATCACGATGGTGCGATGCAGCCTCGTTGAAGTTGGCCAAAAGAAGAAAAAAAACATAACTAGAAGGAGGAAGATGATGATGAAAATATTTGAATAAATTAACAATAAAAAGAAAAAAAAATAATGAACAAAAAGGGAATAACTTTAGTTCATATGACTCTCGTTGACGGTCAAGGTGTCCACGCCTGCGGCCAAGGTATGATGTTTGGAGAGAGAAGTTTAGAAGATACATAGAAAAAAGAAAAAAAGTATGAAATAATAAAAAGTAAAAAAATAGGTATAATATTGTATTTTTGTTTTTGTTATACACTGGAAAAAAAATACCAAGTGAGTTACAAGTTTATTTTATTTTATTTTTATTTGTTTAGTCTATTATTATTTATTTTGTATTGTTTTTCAGTATTTTTTAAAACAAACATTGAATAAATATTTTTTGATCCAATTTCTTATTTTTTAGCTAATCAAACCCATTGCAGATGTAGATGTAGATGTAAATGGAATGAAATTTGTATTCCTCCCTAGTAGCACAGCCTGTGCTGTGGTCGTTCGTTGCAGTCGGAGAAGACGCCACATCTCAATTATTTCAACCTCGCCCTCGCCGGGAATATATATATATATATATATATATATATATATATATATATATATATATATATATAACGTATTCTATTCACTTGTTTTTCTCGCTTTCCTTTAATTCTTCCAAATCTGCGAATTCAGACACACAATAATCGAATTCCCTCTTTCTCCGCAATTCATCCTCTCTTCCACGAAATCCCTATCTAACTGATTCGATCTACTTCAATGGATCAGTTCGAATCGTTTTTCAGGAGAGCAGATTTGGACGGAGATGGCAGAATCAGCGGAGCCGAAGCTGTCTCTTTCTTTCAGGGAGCCAATTTACCCAAACAAGTACTCGCTCAGGTTTCTTTCTAATCTAAACCAAACATTTCAACTCACTGCACTTAAATTGATCATTTCCGTATTTGTTTTCTCTTCTAGGCATAGGATTTTCGTGATCAATCGTTATCATTTCGTGATTTAGGTTTTGGCTGATTCTTCATTTCGCTTTTACTTGGACATGTTAACTCGATCTAGCGTATAATGCTTATTATTGTTCTCGGTTTGAGTTGTTGCAGGTGTGGGCGTATGCTGATCAGGCCAAAACGGGATTCCTTGGCCGCGCAGAGTTTTTTAATGCTCTAAGGTTAGTCACTGTGGCTCAGAGTAAGCGAGATTTAACGCCTGATATTGTGAAGGCAGCGTTGTATGGTCCTGCTGCTGCTAAAATCCCTGCGCCACAGATTAATCTTGCTGCTGTGCCTCAACAACGCCCGAATTCGATGCCCCGTGCTGGGTCTGTCGGGCAGATGGGTGTTACCGCACCCAATTCGGCTCAAAGTTTTCCCTATAGAGGACAAGGGTTGGCAGGTCCTGGTGCAAACCCGCAATATTATCCTTCGCAGCAGAATCCTGGCATGAGACCTCCTCAATCCATGCCTGCCGGTGGCAGTCCTCATCCACAACAGGGTGTTGCAGGTCCAGATATTTCTAGAGGAGTTAACATGGGTGGTCACAGTTTGTCAAATCCTGGCGTCTCGAATGATTGGAATAATGTACGGCCTGGTATGGTTGCTACCAGACCTGCAGGAATGACCCCGTCAGCTGCCTTACCGTCATCCACATCTCCAATCTCACCAATGCCCCAGTCATCTCCAATCTCACCAATGCCCCAGTCAACAACTGTTAACACTAAAGCATTAGGTGTTTCTGGAAATGGGTTCTCCTCCAATTCAGTTTTGGGCAATGATTTTTTCTCTGCTGCCTCATTGACAGTGAAACAAGAACCTGCTGGACAGAGTTATTCTGTCAGCAATGTCTCATCATCCATCGTTCCTGTTTCCACTGCTCCCCAACCTGCAAGTAAACAAAATTCACTTGACTCATTGCAGGGTGCATATTCTTCAATGCTGCCTGCAAATAGTCAGTTTCAGCGGCCACAGTCTGCACCAAACACAAGCCAGCAAATTTCACCACCAGCTTCTTCTTCACCACATACACCATCTGGGATGACAGCTGGGCTTGGAAATGCAAATTCTGACAATTCACAGCTTTCTTGGCCAAAAATGAAACCTACTGATGTGCAGAAGTATACAAAGGTGTTTATGGAAGTTGACACTGACAGGGATGGGAAAATCACTGGGGAGCAGGCACGCAGTCTATTTTTAAGCTGGAGATTACCCATAGGTAAAATCTTTTTCTTTCCAACTGACACTTTTTGAATTAATGTTTATGCATTTTGGTATGTTGATGCGTTAGTTTGTCAATGAAATGTTGCATACATAACTAACAAGAATGATAATCAGCTAAAAATTTTAGGGTTTAGCCTCTTGATTCAGATTTTTTTTTTTGGTGTGTTGTGGGGGGGGGGGGGGGTGCCTTAATGTTGTCGAGGAATGATTTACTGTGCACCAATACTGGAAATTTTTATTGTTTTTTTTGGTGATGGTAAAATTAAATTGTGGATTTTATTTGAAAAAAATTGGAACTCTCTAGTAGCCCAAGAGGTATTCAATGTGGAACTTTAGTCATGACTAGTAACTAGTAGTTGTTCTCATCTTGAAAGAAGCTTTGGAATCACATGATTTTCAATTAAGTAGAAGGAAACTGAGTATATGGAATGCAAGTTCAGCAAAACACATTTGGGCATGGGCTTGGAGGTGAAAATTGGAGATCATACCATACCACGAGTCACTTGGTTTAGATATATTGGATCTACCATGCTAGGTGACACAAACAGAGGGAGATTTAATCATAGGATTCAAATTGGGTAGATGAAATGGAGAATTTCTTTAGCTATTACTCCCTATGAATTTGAATAGTTCAAGAGGTATGAATAATTATTTTTTTGGTGGGAATAATTATGCATACAAGAGAGATGTCTAAGCAAGGAAAGGCCTCTAACAAATGATTATTCCCACCCTAGTATCCTCCTAAAACTTGATGCTAGTACTATCACCCAAATCCAAAGAAACAAGTAGTCAAAATCTTTGTAATAAACCTACCAGGGATTTGCATGAATTGAAATAATCACAGGTTGGCATCCCGTCCATTTTTAATCCAAGTCATATATACTATGAATTACTTGGTTTCATTATGGGTCATTTATTAAAGGAAGGAGGAAGGTTACAGAGATATTGATTATTTGAGAAGGGATATATGGTAGGTTATAGGTATTAGACCTATTAGATCAACCACACATTTATAAATGTGTCTGGTTATGAACCAAGAATCCCAACCAATTCCAACTCCTCATGTTTCACTTCCGTATCACAATAATTTAAAAAATATTTCTGAAAGGAAAATAACAAGAAATATTGATAGCTTGAGTTTCAGTTGGATTCTGTGATAGATGACAGTTATTTGATTTAGACCTCAGAAATAAATCTACTTGACATGTTGAAATCTATGGGCTTATGAACCATGATACCTATTAATGCCAAAATCCTTTCTGTTTTTATCCTACTTGGTGTTATGTTGTATTATTTTTTAAAGGAAAGCAGCAAAAAACGCTAATATTTTGAACAGGATTACATTGTAGGTGACAGTTATGAGATCTGAGAAACTCCACATTAAGAAATTTATTTGATATGAACCAAGAGAATTAACCAATTCCAAATCCTCATATTCATCCTACATGAATCACTTACTTGTCAACCAATTCATGATGTTCCACTATTTTTTATAGAACATCATGTTGGCCACAATTTTGTCATTGCTGATGAGGTTCCCAGTGTCAGACTTTTCGGAACCTGGATTAGAAAATAGAAAAGAAAAAATGTATTTCATGACAGCCAGGCTAATAGAAATTAAAAGTTACTAAGAAAAACATGCTACAGATAAAATGATGTTACTAGATATATTTCTTTACTCTGTTTTATTGACTCCGTTTCTTAGCTAAGTGCTTTTCACTACTTTGGAGTTTTTCTTGTAGAGGTGGACCGATCTTAGGATAATCTTTTCATTATTTGATTATTTCTCTGTCTTAGAATGTGAGTTTGGGCCTAACTCAACCTCAAAAGTTAGTTCATAGGGTGAGAGTTGCCTCCACTTATATACTTTATATTGACCTTATCTCTAGCCAATGTGGGACTTGGATTTTCCCTAATGCACCCTCTCACGCCCAACCTTTTTGAGCATGATGCGTGACCCATTTAATGGATCTAGGATAAGCTTTGATACCATCTTAGAATGTGATTTTGGGCTTAACTTGGCCCCAAAAGTTAGCTCATAGAGTGAGGGTTGTCCCCCACTTATATACTCTCTGTTGGCCTTATCTTTAGCCAATGTGAGACTTGGGTTTTTCCCAATACCCTGATAGCAAATATGTAACAAGATCTTTGTGGACTTTGTGCAGATGTCTTAAAGAAGGTGTGGGACTTGTCTGATCAGGACAATGATAGCATGCTTTCTTTGAAGGAGTTTTGCTTTGCTCTTTATTTGATGGAACGTTACAGGGAAGGTCGGCCTCTTCCTCAGTCTCTTCCAAGCAATGTTATGTTTGACGAGACACTGATGTCAATGACAGGCCAACCAAAAAGTGCTTATGGAAATGCAGCCTGGGGTATCAGCCAAGGTATTTTCCCTTATTTGCATTATCTCAAACTTTCTTTTCCTTTTCTCTTAGTCTTATAGGATATTTCTTGATAATTTTTTTTTTTTTACTTTTATCTGTCTCAAGGTTTTCAGCAGCAACAAGGGATTCCAGGTGCTCGGCCAGTGGCACCAACAGCTGGTTTGAGGCCACCAGTGCATGGAAGTTCTGCCCGGGCTGATGGCACTCAACAGCCCAATCAGCAAAAGTCAGGAACACCTGTGTTGGAGGATTCCTTTTTGAATGGTGAGCAGAATACATCGAATTCAAAGCCTCACGAGACAGCAACTGTGGAGAAAAAGGTATTTGCTCTGCCTTCATAATTTTAGTCGATGTATAAATATATTTGAGAAAGTGAAGGTTATCCATTTTCTTTTTTGTTTTTTGTTGATGCTTGTGTTTTTGTAATTAAGGAGGATACTCCTATCCCTTTGTAATTATCTTCTCTTTATCTTAATGTATTTATGATTTTCTCCATTTTTTTTTCAAAAAGTACCAGTTTTTTAGAAATGGGAAGATTATAATTCTCTTCCTAAAGCCACGGATTCAATTATATCTACCAACAATTGCAAGGTAAAGAGACACCTTTTGAAAATATGAGGCATTTCTCTCCCAACCAAATGCACCAATGAATTGTATAAATTGCACCCTCTCATAAAATTATTGTTTCCTTTTTTTCCTGCCATAATCTCTTGAAATTTTAACTAGAAACGGCTCCAGTAGAAAGGACACACAAGAACATATTCACAGTCCCTTAGTGCTTGTTTGATACTTCAAAACTATTGATGGCCTTATGGGGCTCCAAGTCACATTTTGACCCAAAAGCAACTGTCTTTCACTTTTTGTTGTTGTTTGCCGGGTGGACCCAAGTTAAATTTTTGTCTTAAATATAATTTTGCAAGTATGTTCAAAATGAATTATGAACCCAAAATTAATTCCGCATATTCAGTAATATCTTCAACCAGATCTATTTATTTGTAAGTGATCTTGGTTCTCTTGCACATTTTGAGAAATTATAAATAAAAAACGTTTCTCTTTGCTGTTGCAGTTTGAAGAAACTCAGAATGTGATTTTGGATTCAAAAGAGAAGATCCAGTTATACCGCAACAAAATGCAGGAACTGGTTAGTAATTCATATCTTGTTTTTTTTTTTTTTTTTTAAAAATCTTAGATTGATGTTTATTGCTCAAGGCTTAGCATGGTTGAAATCAATTATTTGTAAGCTTGCTAGGCCATACTGCTGGTGGCTCACTTTCAAGTAAAATTGTGTTTGCATTAATGAAGTTATTGCATGCCAAAGAGGTTAAAAATAAATTTATTAATGATCTTTGACCTGTAGTTATTCACATGTTTGGTTTTGCTTGGTTTTTACAGAATAACTTCTAAGCTAAATAGCTCTTGGTATACTGTTATATGCTTAATACAAACTAATCCGAAACACAATCAGTGTACCAGAGCTGTGTAATTTAGCTGGAAGGATTGGTTTTCTATGACAAATGCAAATCATCCTACAGTGACTTAATGTTTGTTTGGGTTTTATGGTTCTAGTTAGGCCTCAGTTGAAGCCTAGACACTCAAACTGGAATCATGCACACAGTAAAAAGATAGGACAATTTAAATGGATTAGTGGATAAAGTTAAGTGTTTTATTGGGTAAAAGCCAGTTTGACTTCCCCCCTCAAGAAACGAACTGGAACCATGCATGCAGCAAAATGATTGATGATTTTAAGTGGATTTAGTTAAGGATTTTATTGGGATAAGACCCGAATGATTTTTTTAATATTTTTTTAATGTATCCTATGAATTCCTTTCCCTTATTACTTGTATTTCAGGTTCTATATAAAAGCAGATGTGATAATCGACTAAATGAGATTACAGAAAGGGCATCTGCGGATAAGCGTGAGGTATATTCCTTTTATTTTCTTTTCTTAAAACGTGATGCAAGTTTAAGATGTGAAAAGAATTAACTATCATTTGGTGGTGTGTTTACAGGCAGAATCATTGGGCAAGAAATATGAAGAGAAATACAAACAAGTAGCAGAAATAGTATCTAAATTGACTGTTGAAGAAGCTAAATTTCGTGATATACAGGTAATTAGAAAATATAAATTACTTGTTGAAAGATAGGCTATTTGTAAGATGTGAAGTTATTGACTATTTAATATGCGCTACATCTTTTACTCCATTGTTCTTAAGTTATTATGAAGGACCAACCTCCCAAAAATTTAAGCTGTTAGGCTAAAGCTCATGAATGGTTTTATATCTTTTGCACTCCCCTCCTGCAAGATCCCTTTGGGCTTGAAGTATGCATAACACACAAAAACACCTTAAATTGTGCTAAAATTCAACTTTTATTTAGAATGGGGGTGAGAAGGATCAAACTTGTGACCACTTGGCCATACAAGCTTTGATACTATGTCCAGGATCAACTCTCTTAAAAGCTTAAATTGTAAAGTAAATGCTCATGAATGGTTTTATAATTTTGTTGTATTTAATTTTTAAAAAAGGATCAAACCCCATGCTTGACTTCCTCTACGAGCTCTGCTGGACTATGGAGCGATTCTGTTTCATGACAATTAAGCATAATTCTGTTTTTTCAAATTATTTTATGGCTTATATTGAAAATTTGAAATTTGGGTGATGAGTTCAATTCCTCATTGCTTCGTGTTTGGGATAAAGGACCAATTTCTGGTTCCACGTTGCTGTCAGGTTCGTGGGTGAATGACTGTTTCAGACATGTAAAGTAGCGTTTGAGATCCAAGTTTTGAAGTTGTTGTTAATCTTTTCATTTTATTTTTTCATTCTCATATCTTCAAAATTTATTGTCATAGCTTCGACAATTAGAAGTTCTGTTTGTTTTCCAATTAGGGAATCCCCTCTCTCCCTCACCTCCTTCAATTGGGGCTGCTTGCACTCAACTTACAGCGAATGCATGAATGTGAATAGGTAAGCATTGGGACAGGTTAGGAGACCTTGAGGGCTGGGTTGCCACTCCTCCATTCCTGAACACAGTCCTCTGTTATGAGTGTCAAGGGGGAAAAAAGGATAGGCACATGACCTGTTTTAAAGAGTGTTTTAAATTCAACCGTAAATTGTTTTTAGTTGTAATCTAAAGGCTATTATTGATAGTTCTCATTTTTCATTTTAAGAAATTTCTCATTTGAAATGCTCCCTATATATCACTGTTTTTAATTGTGGAAAATGGCAGAAAGCCAAATTGTCTGCAATATCATATAGCAGATAGTGTTGTGGGCAAATAGTGAAAGTCGCATACCCTTTAACTCAGTGGTAGAGTAACGCCATGGTAAGGCGTAAGTCATCGGTTCAAATCCGATAAGGGCAATTGAAAAATATGATATCTATCAATTATATCTCTATAACAAATTAAGTTGTATGCACATAAAAATATATAAAAATTGGCATAATATTGACTCAAAAGTTCAATTGGCTGGAGACTCGTCAGAGATGCCTTGAGGATGTGAACACATGCTGCAACCATGACACCCATAGTTTTGGCAATAACAGACAGTTGTAATCGCAGATCCAGGGAACTCTGCAATGCAACAGTGCTATAGCCTATAGTGGCGCTAGTGCATTGTGGAATTCCATATATATATAGATACACACACACGCACGCATAAGTGAGGATCATGTTATTCCACAAGTAATTCTTAGTAGAGTTACTTCTTTCAATAGCCCTTTCTATATATTAAATTTCAACAATCTAACCATTGAATTACAAGTTCTTATTGAATAGATCAAGTCTACAATTTTGGTCTCCTTTCTTTGCAACAATAAATCTGTGTCTTGGGTGGATTATGAATGTCTTGAAAGTTGAAATATTTCAATGCATCTTTAACCATTAGTCGGTACTTATTTAGGATAGGAAGGTGGAGTTGCAGCAAGCAATTGTCAAAATGGTACAAGGGGGCAGTGCAGATGGTATCCTTCAGGTGCATTTTATTTCTTGAATAAGACTTGAGTTCTGGGGAAACCTGTCTAGTACTCTGTTACTGATGTTTTGGCAAATTCCATAGGTCCGTGCTGAACGCATACAGTCAGATCTCGAGGAGTTATTTAAGTCTCTATCTGAACGGTGCAAAAAACATGGGATAGATGTGAAGTCAATTACAATGGTTCAGCTTCCTGCTGGTAATGATAATAATCTCATTTTGTCTCATTATGGCTTCTTTCTCAATCAATGATTTCTCTTCTTTGTTAATTCTCAAAGAATCACTCTGCAATAACAATTTTATGATTTGTTTTGACTTTTTTGTACCCAATATATGTGATTCTTCATATTATTACTCCTGTGGAAGCCTCCTATGATTTAGAAACCTGCATTTCTCTAAAGGATCTTTTATTAAAATCAAGGGCGTTGCATATTTGTGACCAGTTACAAGTGAATGCATTTCCCTCTGTTTCTAAGTTTAACGTGGTTGTGTTTGTGTATGTGTATGAACCTAATGAATTATAAGGTTGGCAACCTGGAATTCCAGAGGGAGCAGCTCTTTGGGATGAAGAGTGGGATAAATTTGAGGATGAAGGTAGCCATAATTGTTTCTCTTTTCTAACAAAATTATTTTCATGTTTTGCATGAATTAACTTGTTTTCTTAATTTCTTTGTTTATTTCTAGGATTTGCTAATGATCTCACTTTTGCATCTTCGATACCAAAGCCTGCATTTATTGATGGAGAACAAAATTTATCTGATGATAATTCTGTTCATGGTTCACTTGTGAATGCAAATGGGAAGCAAGAAAATTCTGCTAATGGTGATTATACAGTTGAGGATGAATCCTATGCACACAGTGAAGATGACTTGGCAAGAAGCCCCCATAGTCTAGCTGGGAGGAGTACGGTGGATAGTCCTTCTCAAGACTTTTCAAATGCTCATTTTGGAAAAAGTTTTGAAGCAGATGCAGAAACACACAGGTAATTTGTTTTTTTTGTTTCTTCACCAGAGATGTGTTTCTGGGAAGGGGGTTGATTTATCTATTCCCATTTTTTATGTTTCTACAATTCATGGCTTCGACTGTGAGCATCTAGTAATTGTGATGTCATTAAACTATGGTGACAGAAGTTTTGATGAATCAACCTGGGGTGCATTTGACAACAACGATGATGTGGACTCAGTGTGGGGTTTTAACACTAAGACCAAGGTAACTCATGCTATACATAACTTTTCATTTTATTCTGTTTTGGATATCAACCTAATTAGTTCAGTTATTGAGAAATAATTGCTCTTGGGGAAATTCTTTAAAGATTATTTTTATACTGAAATGATGTATAAGATAGGCAATGGAGGACTCTTTTTCCTTTTATAATTTTTGGAATGGGTTTCTTAGCACATTTACCAAAGAACTAAAGAAGGGATGTCTTTTTTCAAAGATGAAGTTGCCTTGATTTTCTGGACAACATATCATTGCTACAACATAGTGCTTCTGTGAAAAATTAATTGATATAAAGCTACTACCTACTGAAATTTTTGTTTGGTTTTGTAGGACTCTGACTTCGAGCAGGGAGATTTCTTTAAATCTGATGATTTTGGTATCAACCCAGTTAGAACAGGATCTACACATACAGATGGCACGTTCCAGACAAAAAGCCCATTTGCTTTTGATGATTCAGTGCCTGCAACTCCAGTTTCCAAATTTGCTTTTGATGATTCAGTGCCTGCAACTCCAGTTTCCAAGTTCGAAAACTCTCCAAGGTACAGTGAGGCAGGGGATCACTTCTTTGACATGTCAAGGTTTGATTCCTTCAGGCACGAAAGTGGATATTCTCCACAACCAGAGAGGCTCACGAGATTTGATTCCATAAGTAGCAGCAAGGATTTTGGTTACAATAATGATAAATTCACAAGGTTTGATTCCATAAGTAGCAGCAAGGATTTTGGCTACAATAATGATAAATTCACAAGGTTTGACTCCATAAGTAGCAGCAAGGATTTTGGCTACAATCCTGAGACGCTCACAAGGTTTGATTCTATGAGTAGCAGCACTGATTTCGGCTTCGGTCGACAGGGACATGCAAGGTTTGACTCAATTAGTAGCACCAAGGACTTCGGTCACAGTGGTCCATTCTCTTTTGATAACTCTGATCCATTCGGCTCCTCTGGCCCTTTTAAGGTCTCTTCAGAAAATCATTCTCCGAAGAAAGGTTCAGATAACTGGAGTGCATTCTAGCCTGCAATCCAACTCTTCCCGATTTTTCTTTGTTGTTTCCATTTCCTTGATTGTTCATGATAGCCTATTTTTTTGTGTATAGCTAGAAGAAAAGCTGGACGGTAATATATGGTGTGGCCAATATAACAGTTTGAAGAGAGTTTTTTCTATTTTTTTGGGGTAATGTGCGGATGTTGTGTGAAAGATATATATGTAAAATTAATTATGTCTTGATGTGTATGTACTACTAAGTTTAATAGCAAGTGCATGCAAAGATTTTCTTTTTCTTTTTCTTTTTCTTGGGTTCATTACATGCATTCACGTATTTGCCGCGTTTTCCACTGGAACCAAATTACACTGCTCACTCTCTAGTTACTTCATATCTGCAGTAAAATCTCGGTCTTGGTTGCTGCCCTAAGCATTTGGTGTTGTTGGATACGTTTAGGCAGGTTTTCAAATGCTTTTATTTATTTTTTATTTATCGAAATGTATACCCGATGAATGAATTTGGAGTGCTTTATTGTACCTAAATTTAACTGAGGAAAATTTAAAATAAGATCCTAAGATGTTTAATAAGTCTCTACACTTAACTACTTTCAATAACTTAGATCCTCAACAACATATGTTAATATTATCACTTAAGTTACATGATTTTTTTGAATTTTGGTCTAAAATGATTAGTAGATTATACACTTTAGGCTTTTTTGAATTTTCTTATTTTCATAGACATGTGACAACCTTATCCTCTTTTGAGACTAGAAAAATATTTTATCCTATTTTGACTATTCAAATTTTCATGCTTAATCTGCATTTATCATTTATTTTTATCTCTTTTTCTAATACATTGTATAACTTTTCGTAAATATACATTTCTCTCTTTTATGTCTTTCATTAGATGTTTAATAGCATAATGGATGTTTAAAGAGAGCATTGAGAGGAAGTGATAGTATACTTCAGCATTATCAAGTCTCTCAGATAAGTTCTTTGCCATGGTCACCTCAGCAGTTCGTACAACCAAACATAACAAAATTAGAAACAGTTAAATGCTACTTGAAGCATATAGCAGTAGAATCAAATAACAGATGAACTAAAATGTGCTCTAATGTGTCTGTTTAATTTTAGGATTACCCTAATATCCAGTTAAATTACAACGTCTAAATAGAAAGAAAAAAAATTATGCTTACTACTCAGATTCCCTGTCAGTGGAGGAAAAACAAACCGTTACTTGATGCACAGGGAGAAGATTGAAGAAAACCATAGCGGAGGATTCTACACCGCTACTATATATCTTGTGGCTGCACATTCTCATCTTCTAATTGAGTACTTTCATATTCAGAGGATACAAATTTATGCAACACGAAGCATGGCTGTGTTCAGTGTTCCTATTGAGCCAAGTGACATAGTTCATATATTAAAATTTAAAGTAAAGGTTCCATCTTAATTAAATAATACAATGAACATGTTACAGAAATTAGGGCTTCAACGTCTTTTTCTTCTTCTTCTTGCAAATGCAACTTAATCACGTTTCTATTCTGACGTAAGGCATTATTTCGTCACTCTACTCCACCGCAAATAATTCTTCCGCTAATAACCCTCCATAAATATCCCATCTCATCTCACATATTCGCTATTATCTGTTTTACAATTACAAGTTGATTAAATTGTCATTTTTCTTGTAAACTTTTTTATTTTAATCCTGCGTCAACAAAAGGTTAAATAGCTATAATAGGAATAAACTATAAAGGAAATATGTTTTCAATTTTTTTTAAAAATTTAAACCTTCATATAAAAGTGAAATTCCATATTTTAATGAAAAAAATAGTCAGTTTCACAATGTATTAGGAGTATTTCAATAGGATATAAGAGATAAATAGTTATATATATTGTTATAGTTTTATAAATAGTAACAAAAGATATAAGAGATAAATAAAATGTTGAGACAATTTAATTTCTTATAGTTTAAAAAGTGTAAGTAAATTTGTTAAGTTTTATAATAGTGTATGCAATAAGATAATCAATTACAAA
>PYAF01001808.1:656780-716605 GCA_007407185.1 Glycine tomentella
ATAAATTTATTAAGATTCATAATAACTATTTGAATAGTTATATCAACAATTACTGTTAATTAGTTTTTCTTTTGCAGGCTTACTTTTAATTAATTGATAGTATATTTTTTTTACTTTGAAATTAATAATATAATATATTGAAGTAACTAATTGAACTCGAGTTATAAATTGTTTTCTTTCATATTTTAATTCTTCTAAATGGGAAAGAAAATAAATATAAGAACCCTTTTTTCATTTCTTTTCTTTCTCTCAAACAAAACACGCTGTCAATTATATTTAATAAGATACATTAATATTATTTTAATAAGATATTTAATAAAATAATTTAGTTAGTTAAACAATTATTTTATTTGAATAAAATAACCACCGGAGGTGTTTAATTAACACAGACACCTTGAAATTAAAGTATTTCAATTCATACTTTTGAAAGGAGCAATAAATATCTTACTCTCTTGAATATTATCTTGCCAAAAGTGTAATAAATTGATCAATAGTAGATTTATTTATTTATATTAATTTACGACAAAGATTTTTTTAAAACATAATTTATGACAAAACATACTATAAGGACCTGTAATTTTCGTTGGTCCGGGTGGATGATAGCTCCATCTTCTCTCTTTCCATTTGTCCGACCTGATGACTATTACAATCCAGTCAACCTTCTCTCTCTCTGCATTTTCTATTAAAAAAAAATTTATTTTTATGTTTTCCCTTATTATTAGTATTAGTTCTTTCTTTTCTTATAGTATCACCCAATTTATTTTCAATTCTGCTTTGTTTTTTTGTTTTTTTTTTGTTTTTTTGGTGTTTCTCTTTTTTTACTCCCTCAACTCGACTCGATTACCTCTCCCCTTTTGCAATTCAAACTCTTTAGCTAGCAATTAGCATGGCACAACACCAATTACGTTGTGCAATCAACTCTGTTTCAAGGATTTCTCTTCAATTCTCTAACTAATAACTAAAAGTAGTTTTTTTTCTGGCAGAGGTCCCTCTCGCTGCTTCTTTGAACTCCGAAACAGGTACGCTTCTTGTTGATTACCTTACTGCCGTTTGCAATTTTTCGATGTGTTTTAGAATTATGACTATCTGTTCGTTTTGTTTGTGTATGGTCGTTTCGTTTATCATCGCCGCACCGCACTTACTATTTGCTCTGAAAAGAGTTTCTATTTTTGAATTGATTGAGTCTGAATTCTTGAAACGCCATCAGTCTCTGTTTGAATGAAGGTTGAGCTGAACTAATTTTGCATCACCCTGTTTCTAAATTGTGGGAATATGCAATTCTGTCTGTGTGTTGCGTTTCTTGGTTATTGATATTGGGTCTTTGCAACTGTCTATTTTGTATTAATAATTATCTTGCCTGTCATTGCATTGGATAAATTATTAATCGAGCAGTGATGATCAGAGGGGTTTTGACTTCATTTGAATTTTGATTCAAAATTGATCCAGTTCTGGCAGTTTCATTATTGTAATTAACTTCTGACACGATTGGTTTTTGTTTCTATTCGAGTTGCTGATGCTTTTCTGGCGTTGGTTGAAGATAATATAATAGTATAAAAAGAATTTAATTTTCATGCACTGTTAGTGTAATGTCAACCAATCGGAAATCATTATAAGTATAACTTTTAAAGTAGTTATTATAAAAGTCAACAAAGTACCATATGATCAGACAATGTAAAAGACCTTTATACTATCAGTGCATTTTAATTTAATTCAATACCGCACATTTATGTTGAATTTATTCAATCTTGCAATTATTGTAAGTTTCTCAGCGCTACCTTAACCGTGTGTTCTTTGTGACAATAGATTATTAGGTATATGATGGCTGCGAGCTGGGATGGAGCTAATGACCCTGGCAGCCAGTCAGACGATAGCTTTCATTTTGAGAGGTTGCACATTGAGCCTCTTTATGATGCCTTTGTATGTCCGCTGACGAAGCAAGTTATGCATGATCCTGTTACTTTAGAAAACGGACAGACTTTTGAACGTGAAGCAATTGAAAAATGGTTCAAGGAATGTAGAGAGAGCGGACGGAGATTGGTATGCCCTTTGACCCTTCATGAACTAAGAAGCACAGAGCTGAATCCAAGCATGGCTTTGCGTAACACCATTGAAGAGTGGACTGCCAGGAATGAAGTTGCACAACTTGATATGGCTCGCCGGTCATTGAATATGGGGAGTCCAGAAAATGAAACTCTTCAGGCCTTAAAGTATGTCCAGCACATGTGCCGAAGAAGTCGATCAAACAAACACATTGTCCGCAATGCAGGGTTTATCCCAATGATTGTTGACATGCTGAAGAGTAGCAGCCGTAAGGTTCGCTGTAGAGCTCTGGAAACCCTTAGAGTTGTTGTAGAAGAAGATGACGAGAATAAGGTTTGTCATAGTTTGATGGTTATCATTTCATTTCCTGTCTAGTTTTTTGGTATCATAAGTGTATTTTTGGCGAATTGATGTTAACATATTCTCTTTGCTCTAAAGGAATTGTTGGCTGAAGGGGATACTGTGCGTAATGTAGTAAAATTCCTTTCGCATGAGCTTTCTAAAGAAAGAGAGGAGGCTGTCTCCTTGCTTTATGAGCTCTCAAAATCTGCAACCCTTTGTGAGAAGATTGGTTCTATCAACGGTGCTATTCTTATATTAGTAGGGATGACAAGCAGCAAATCAGAAGATCTTGTCACTGTTGAGAAGGCTGATAAAACATTGGAGAATCTGGAGAAGTGTGAGAGTAATGTGCGGCAGATGGCCGTAAATGGCAGATTGCAGCCTCTTCTGACCCAGCTTCTTGAAGGTACCAAGACTCTAATATATATCGCAGCATACCCCATGTTGTGTGGCTAATTTGCTCATTATTTTATAGTATTAATTTTCGAGAGAGAGCATCCATATTACGCATTTTCTTGTAAAAATGGCGTGCATGGTTTTTCTTTTCTCTTATGTATTTGAATTATTTGGAGGGTAATATTTCTTTTATGGATATTTCAAGGATCTCATGAAATGAACAATTAGAATGTTACAAAACGGTTTGGCTTTTCATTGATTCATATCATGTCACGATGACTTTGAAACATGATATATGGATGAATGATGAATCAGTACAATTTCATATCACCAATAAGAATAAGATGTTTTGTTGTGATTTTGTTTCCTCTTTACGTAGCCAATCCAGGCCTGGATAAAAGGATGATTGTGTTAGAAAGTCAACATGCAACGTCAAACTTTGTCAAATCTTAGTGATATTGATCAACTTTTGTTTCAACATTTCTTGGTGGAAAATAGCTTCCGTTAAAATATTTCCTGGAAGAAAATATTCAGTTCTGTTGAAAGTAAAACATCATCTTATATTTTCCACTTCTAAAAGGTCAAAGTCAGTTTCAGTTTTCACCTCTTCAAATAATAGAGAAGTGTTTCCTGGAAAATGTTGTATACGCCGAAACACCAGAAATTATACAGATAATACAAGCAATTAGAAAAGGTGTGATGACCAAAAATTTATCAAAAATATATTTTCAAGGAAATATTAGAGAATGTAGCCCTGGGTAAAATTGCAGTGTGGACATATAATTCAAGCACATTCCATTTAATTTGATTAATTATTTACATTAACTACCCTAAATATTTGGAATCATGATTGGTCACTTGCTTTTATAACTTCATGTTCCTATGTGGGTATCAAGTTGTTTTTCATTAAATGTTTGCAGGTCCACCAGAAACCAAACTCTCCATGGCTACATACCTTGGTGAGCTGGTTTTAAACAATGATGTTAAAGTCCTTGTTGCTGGAACTGTGGGTTCATCTCTGATCAATATAATGAAAAGTGGTAATATGCAATCAAGAGAAGCGGCACTGAGGGCACTAAATCAGATATCATCATGTTATCCAAGTGCGAAGATTTTAATAGAGGCTGGAATACTTTCTCCTCTTGTCAATGACCTTTTTGCAGTGGGTCCTAATCTGCTTCCAACACGATTAAAAGAGATCTCCGCTACAATTCTTGCCAGTGTCGTAAACTCAGGAGAAGACTTTTATTCCATTCCATTTGGACCTGATCACCAAACTCTGGTCTCAGAGGATATAGTTCGTAATCTACTCCATCTTATAAGTAACACCGGTCCAGCAATAGAGTGCAAACTTCTCCAAGTTTTTGTTGGACTTACTAGTTCTCCAACTACAGTTCTGAGTGTTGTGGCTGCTATCAAAAGCTCCGGTGCCACCATCAGTCTAGTTCAGTTCATTGAGGCACCACAGAAGGATCTGCGTGTAGCTTCCATAAAACTTCTTCAGAACTTGTCCCCTCATATGGGTCAGGAACTAGCTGATGCACTACGCGGCTCAGTTGGACAGCTTGGTAGTCTAATTAAAGTCATAGCAGAAAATACAGGAATCACTGAAGAGCAGGCAGCGGCCGTTGGCCTTTTAGCGGATCTTCCTGAAAGGGACTTGGGCCTCACAAGGCAGCTACTTGATGAAGGTGCCTTTGTGATGGTCATATCCAGGGTGATTGCCATCAGGCAGGGAGAGATCCGAGGCACTCGCTTCGTGACACCATTTCTTGAAGGGCTTGTTAAGATTGTTGCAAGGGTTACATATGTCTTGGCAGAAGAACCTGATGCCATTGCACTCTGCCGTGATTACAATCTTGCCGCTCTCTTTATTGATCTGCTTCAGTCCAATGGACTTGATAATGTACAGATGGTTTCTGCTACAGCTCTGGAGAATTTATCCCAAGAATCGAAAAACTTGACCAGATTACCCGAGATGCCATCGCCGGGTTTTTGTGCTTCAGTGTTTTCATGCTTCAGCAAGAATCCAGTCATGACTGGATTGTGTAGGCTCCACCGAGGGATATGTTCTTTAAAAGAAACATTTTGTCTCTACGAAGGGCAGGCAGTGCTTAAGTTAGTAGGTCTACTGGACCACACAAATGTGAATGTGGTTGAGGCAGCACTTGCAGCTTTATCTACTTTAATAGATGATGGAGTGAATATTGAGCAAGGAGTGGCGATTTTGTGTGAAGCAGAGGGAGTGAAGCCTATACTTGATGTGCTACTTGAGAAAAAAACAGATACTTTGAGGAGGAGGGCAGTTTGGGCAGTGGAGAGATTATTGAGAACAGATGATATAGCCTATGAAGTTTCTGGGGACCAAAATGTGAGTACTGCACTTGTGGATGCTTTCCAGCATGGTGACTATCGAACTCGGCAGACAGCTGAGCGTGCCCTCAAGCATGTTGATAAGTTACCAAACTTCTCAGGAATCTTTCCAAACATGGGATGAAATGAATCAACTTTCTAGTATTGTTGTTGTAGATGCTTCACTGTCCAGTTGAAGATCACAAAAATTTGTATGTAATTTTATCTTGTGCGTAGCAGTTTTGGATTGTATCTATATATGATGCTTATCGTCTACTATATGCATTTATCCAACTGCAGTTGGGGATTGTTGTATACTATACACGTTACCCATTCTTTTACCAGCTGTTCATTTGTTGCTCCTGATTCTCTCGCTTTTTGAGTTTACATCATACGTTAGTAGTAAGTTTTATTTTAATAATGATAAAAAAAGAGTTACTACAGGATGAGTTTCTGAGTGTTTTGTTGTTTTGAGGTTCCCCCCTCTAAATTTGTATTAATGATTATTCGCGTGGCGGTGGGTTTTATTCTACCACGACGTAACTTTTTTTATTATGTATTCATTCCTCCTGTTACAAAATATTTAATATTTTTACTAAATATTTATAGATAAGTTTTGTTTGTTTATTGAAGCAACACTTTAAGACTATTAATCTCTAAATCTAATACAAATAAAACATAGTTCTTTTAATAAAAATGATATTAAAATTATATTTTTTTTAATATATTAACCATGTATTTGAAACAAAAAATTAACATTTTTTTAATTGAAGACTTAAATTAACATTATTTTTTTATTATCAATGGATTAATTATTGCCAAACTTTTTATACAGTTGAAAAAGTATCACGTTTAGAACAAAATGAATAATCTTTTTTTAATCACTGAAATTTTAAAATTATTTTATTTATTTTAAAATAAATTTTTAAATAAATTTTATCAAAAAAACTTATTTAAATAAGTCATAAAAAACTTATTAGTTACATCTTATTTTCATAAATCTAAATAAATTTTGTAAAAAATCTTATAATTATCAGTTAATTTTATTGCAAATGCCTCTAAACTAATTGTAGGAAGAATTAAAATTCATGTTGACTTTTTTTTTATCCATAAGAATTTAGCACAATATCTTTTACATTACTCACACATCATGTTAAATCAACTTAACTAAACCCCATTGATAGACATTTATTCTTTAAAAGAAATATACGTTCGACAGAATTATGAATATTTATACTTCTTATAAATAATTGTCCTGACCTTTCTTGATATTCTTAAATTTTACTTATTTCAAAAGTCACACAATTTATTTTATATATTATTTTACATATTAACACTATTTTGAAAAATTACACATCCTTTTATCTTTATGTACAAGTTATAAACAGGATTACCATATGAAAAACAAAACCTGCAAACATAATATCCTTGAAATAAGTTGAACTTAAGTGTGGTTACCCCTCAAATCGAGTCTGAGACTATTGTTAAGACTTATGAGCATTGATTCAAGAGAACCAGTTCCCTTTGCATGCTGATTAGAGAGTGCGAATTTCTCATAATATATAGCGTGAAGGTAATATGCAAATTTGCCACATGGTTTAGAGGAAGATTTCGTGATGTATAAGCATCCTACCTCCTCTTGTTTGATGCAGTTGATGTCAGCTGATGTAGTGGGGTTTCAACTCCACGGTTCATTTTAATGTAATCTTTCTTTTTTTGCAATCCAAAAAAAAAAAGTGTAATTACCACTAAGGGAAAAATGTGTATAAACTACCCTAATTATAGTGAAAACGCATTTTAGTTTTATTAGATTATTATTTTCCAAACGGTTTAGTTTTCTTTTTGTTTGTATTTTACTTGTGCCTAAAATTTACAAACTCTCGTAGCATATTGCACGCAATCGACTGTTTTGTCAATATCCACAATAGTACATAATAAAAAGTTTTCTTTCAAAACTTTACGACCAAATAATTAAAATTTTGATTTTTGTGACTTTTATTCTTCTAATAAATAAATAAAAAACTTAAATTCCAATACAAGTAAAACAAGCCTTTTCATTCGGTTAAAGGGATAAACAAGACTAAACAGTTAATGGTCATGCAAATATATTTTTTTACATTTTATTGTCAAGTTTTTGGAACAATTTTCTGACACATGAGAACGCTATCCCGACCAAGTGTATTCATGAGAATGAGTAATATCACAGAGATTCACAAGAAAATCTCTAGCAACTTTTGCGGAAAACATTAGCAGAGATAGATTTAAGGGTGAAACAATGCACCCAATCACACATTATATATTCGTTTTCATTGAGCCAATTCCCTGTCCCTGGGATTGTCTTCTTCAGAATTGAGACAATGTCACTTGGTTGCATATTTGCATATAAGTATAGTCATATGCCAAATTCATAAGGAGGCTGATTAGTGCAACTAGTTATAATACAAAAACCTAATTCCAGAAACTCGATGGATAGGCGAAATAATATAAGTGCAAAGTCAGTATGGAATTCAACTTTTATGATTGGTGAGAAATGAATTAAATAAAAGGTACATGAGAAGCACAGAAACTGAGGATCGCGTTCAGAAGATTTGCCAATTACAATTTATATGCAGCAAATATACAGCAGGACTTACCGGTCATGTTGCACCTCCAAACCTAGAGGGAAGATCTAAGATTCTGTTGTTTAGCATGCCATACAAGCACAAAGGATTTCAAAGGTGTAGCACTGCGACAGATTTGGTCAAGCACGAAGAAACGTCCAGCTCATGAGTAACATGATCCCTTGAAATATGGTTCCAGTTTGCCATATCAGACACATCACAGACGGTGAAAAAACCCAATACCCGACCAATTATTTTGAACATCTCCACCCCAAAAATCAGGCTTTTATCTGACACAAAAACAGCATTCCAGTCCATTGGGGCATCCGGATGCACTGAGGCTTCAGTCCAGGTAAGATACATGAGATCCAACTCCCACAATTTTCTAACAGCCTTGTTTCGTCTCCCAATCTGACCATCCCCTTCACACCAGGACACTGAGAGCATGAAAAGGCGACCATCAGAAGATACAAGTTTGGGGTAGTACCCATGTACACGAGGTGGGATTGGAGTGGCTTGAATTGCAATCCAGAAACCCCGTTCTATGTCATATGCTGCAAGCTTGTCTGTTTCAGAATAAACATAAAACATCCTGCCACAAACAATTCCAGAACGAGCAACCCCAAAATCGAAAGGTAATCTTGGGATTTCAGTCCATTTATTTGACACAGAATCATATATTTCTCCAGAGTCCAGAGGCTCATCCCAAGATCCCAGACCTCCTACAGCTATCAACATAAATCTTTTACTGCCCTTTGAGCTTGAATGCTCACTTTTTTGCCTAAGGAATTTGTATGTCTTTCGACTGGGCAGAGACGAAGCTTCAGTCTCATTAAAAGCAGGTCTGCAATGGCGTCTCATTGAAAGCTTGTGGGGATCCTCATAGACGTCTGAAACCCCACCAATCCTTGATCTTGGAAAACGTCTATCCTGCCGACTTTGATGACTTTGACAAGTTGGAAAATCCAAACTGACCTCAGAGACTCCTAATATAGGATTTGATCTAGCATATTTCATGGACGGCATTTTACGCCAAGATTTTGTCAAGGGACTAAATGCGAGCACCCCTTTGTGTGTCTTGAATGAGCTCCTATCCACTTTCCCAAAGTTAGTCAAGCTAGAACATCCTCCAACTATGAAGATATCGTCCTGTATACCAGCAACAGAGAACAAGAACCTTCCTCTGAGAAAATGAGCATCTATCCTGTGCCATTGATTCAGAGACACATCCAGTGCATGTATCTCACCAGAACAAAATCCATCTTTAACAACACCGAACAGAAACAACCAGGGACTTTGATATGAACCCTCCCTTCTTATTTGGTGGAACCTAGGCGTGGTGGTCAATGACCTCCATTTTTTACACACGAGACGGGCATTCATGAGACTTGTCAATGGGAGCCTAACCAAACACATTTCAAGAATATCATCAGGAAGAAAGATATGCATTCTATTTTTTGTAAACAATTCTTCTAGCTCAGAATTCTTTCGGTTGTGTCTCCTCCAAAACCTGTCCTTCACCCCATATGAAAAGCAATCCACAGCAGTTTCTTCTGGGCCACAAATCGGCTTATATCCCTTTCCTTCGTCACTGGCACTAGATCTCCTTCTACTGCTTGAATCGCCAAAATCATCACTGGTGTCAGCACCTACCTTGCAGCCCCCACCTCGTCCATACAGATTTAAGCATCTTAAAGAAATTCCATTTACATCATCAGCCTCTTCCCCGCAATTCTTGTTACTCTTCTTCCTCCACTTCTGGCTAACACTCCTCACAAGTCGCTTTGACACACTCAAACTCTGTAAATCTTGACAATGAGATTCGTCTGCCCCCAATCTTTCAGAAAACATTATGCTCACTAATTCTTCACAAAAAAATATACAACACCCATAGCTGTCTTAAAATTTTGCGTTCAGAGTAGCACCCATGCTCCCCTTCTATGATTCATCCAAACAGAAAAAATAAAAAATAAAAATTGAGCATTGTCAGAAAATAGAAACATATAGTATCAATGTTCCAGTTAACATTCTACATCAAACCAATAGAATTTTATAATTAAAACAAAAGGGAAAGCAGAAATGATCCTGGAAAAAAAAAAAGAAGGGATTTTTACCTCGCAAAGCCTATCAATGAATCCAGATCCTGAAGGGAAACAGATAGATATATACGTTAAAATTGTCAATTTAACATGAAATTAATGGCACATGATATTAGAAGAAGGTTGTGAGAGAGTGAATCCCTGAGAGTGTGAACAGTGAGTGATAGCTAGGTACATACAATACATTTCATATAGACACATAACTTTCTGGTTTGACGAATCGAATCTAATGCATAACGGAAACCTCACTGAATTCTAAAGACGGAAAGGGAAAAAGGAAAAGGAAAAGAAGAAGAAGAAGACTTACATTGCAATGCAATTCAGAAAGAAAGAAAATGAATCACCAATTTCTTTCTCCATTACAAATGCTCATCTTATACCTACCACAACTTTACTTTTTTTCATTTTATGGCTCCGATTGGAAAAGAAAGAAATAAAAAAAAAAACAAACAAAAAATTTGAGCAGTAAACAACAATTTTGTGGCTTGATTGGTTGGGACGGGAATTTAGTAAAGCGACTGCAACACTGATTAAAAAGCGACCCGTCGGTTCTTTTTTATTATTATTATTATTGTTATTCTGCTGCTAATCTTTTTTAACTTTCTTTTTCTTTTTTCTTTTTTCCTTTTTTATCCCCACTCATATGCCTGCTAACATGTCTTGTAATGATACATATCAAAAGAAAATGTCATGTAATAATAACTGTTAACTCAGCATTCAATTCCCCATGTGTGTGATTTATTATGCCACGTTTCAAGCTCACTGCGGTTTCAGGAAGAATCTTTTGGCGTTTAGCCATGTGCCACGGTCATTTTTTTTTTTTATCCTTTTTATTCATAATGAGTAAGTACTACATTAACAAATTAAATATTGAAAAAATCTGAAAGAAAAAAAAAAAAGTGACCTAAATGACAAGATAGGAAAACCCAAACATAACATAAAAAGGGATCCCCAATCGGTTTGATGGCAATGTGACAGACTGGACCACGCTCTGCTCCATAAGAGACTTGCTAATGGATGAGTTTGGGCAGATAGACAACCGCAAGTGGCGAACGGTGAAAATGGAATTAGGAGGAAGATAAAGATGTCTCCAGTGTTTATTAAGGTAATTTTCTTTTAATTCATCATTCTAAGAGCATATCTTAATTTAAACAATTAATTTTAAGTCATTTATCTCATGTTAATTTATCTTTTTGATAACGTCACATTATAATTAAATAACTTATACAAATATTTATTATAATAATTCTTGAATAATTTTCCTTAAATAATAATTCTTGTGTTAGAAAAGATATTATTTTAAATAACCTAACATGACACATAAATTACCTACAATAATAAAAGTTATTAAATAATATTCAAATATAAACAATTCGTTAAACAATCATCGTTGAAAATGTTACAAGTTCTAAAACATATTTTAGAGAATAATAGACATTAACTTAAAACTAATTATTATGATTATAATAATTTCATATCTTATATAATTTATTTTATCTCTCAAAAATGATATTTATTTATATTTTATCATTGTTCAATAACAGAACTAGAAGATATTATTAACTTTGTGAATCAATTATCAGATTTGAGTCCTATACATACAATTATCTTAAATATTTAAAGATAAATTTTTGAACTATAATCATTTTATCCCAATCGTGTATAATTACTTTCAATAAAGGATTCCTAGTCTCTACTAAAAAAGACTATTTAGAGTAAAATATGGAATCCTAAAAAAAAGAATGAAATATTGAATCTCTGAAGGACCTATGCAAACCAAATATTTGTGTCTGCAAGGACATCAATACTCATGAGATGATGAAATGAGGTTAGAATTAGAGAGTATCTACCTTATGCTTTTTAGGTTTACTTATACAACTCAGTTTGAATCATAAAATATTAGAACACGGATTTTTTGTATGAAATGGAGAAAAATTTTCAGCATATTCATAAGTATTCTTAAGAATGTTTCAAGTTTAATATGAACACATATAACAATTTCAAAATTATAATTAAAAAAAAAAAAAGACTTTCGGGGAGGGGGAATATTCATGCAAAATGTTCCTTAACGAAGAGAGAATCACACTTTTTCTTTACTAATCTCTATTTATTATTTTTTATCCATGATATTTTATAAATTATGTTAAAAGTACAAAATATTTCAATTCATTCATTAAATAGTTAATAAAATGCAAAAATAAAAATAAGTAAATATAATATTAAAAGACTTAATTGCATATTTTATCTCTCAAAATTTTACAGTGAAGCAAAATTTTCCCTCCAAAAACTTTTTATTTCTCTATACTATCTAATATCATATTAATATATATGTAATGTAGAGGTATGAAGATCGGTTGAAATGCTATAATTCGTGTTCGTGCAATGAATTTACATATAGTCAAAGTTTACTCAATTAAGATCTGTAAGAACTTGAAAAGTAGTGGTATATGATATTAATATGCCAGGAAAAAAATAAAAAATAAAAACAGGACACACTTGCTATAAATTATCATACGAAAAAAAGATATAGAAACTAAACTGACCATACTTGTATGTATATGAACCCCACAACAACGATACAAAACACAAATAACACAGAATATGTAAGGATATTCGTTATCCTACACATGAATATGAATATATATAATCGCTGCTAGCTAGACATGAGCACAGCAAAATGAGACAAATCCAAGCTTCCTACACTGGAAAATGCTTAGAATTCTTCACTCTCAATCAAGGTCCAAGGTCTTGCGGATGAAGAGGGTGGAGAGAGGAATGGAATGGAGGGAATGGTAGGAAGTGGTGGCAGGGTGGTTGGTTATGGAAGTGTGGGGATAGTAGGCAAGGATGGCAGTGGCACATTTCCCTGAGGCAGATTTGGCATTGAAGGTAAAGGTGGTAATGTTGGTTTCCGCATATTTGGTACAGTTTTGTCTATAAAAGTCCCACATTCAACATCTGCAGTACACATTCACAAAACATATCTAAACACTTGCCCAGATATCCAACTCCTATTGATCCTCTTGAAAGTTCTTGTATTCAACCATGGCTACTTACAGTTTGTCAACAGTGATTTTTTCATTTGTGGCTCTAACATTATTGTCTGCAAGCAGTCACACAATAGTTGTCGGAGCACACAATCTTCTAGAATCACCATTGTCAAAGCCAGAAGTGCCGCAACTTCCCAAACCTGAGCTGACACCTCCACCAAAAGTTCCTGAATTACCAAAGCTAGAGATGCTTAAGGTTCTTGAATTGCCTGAGTCTAATACCTAAGGTTCCTGAATTGTCAAAACCAGAGCTGCCTAAGGTCCCAGAAATTTCAGAAGTACCTAAGCTGCCTAAGGTCCCCGAATTGCCAAAAACTTGAGCATCCTAAAGTCCCAGAATTGTCTAAGCCTTGGTTGCTTAATGTGCCAGGGATACCTAAGGTCCCTGAATTCCCTAAAGATCCTAAAGTACCTAAAGCATTTACAAGCACAAATCCCTGTAGTTTCTGTAGTTATGTTTTCTTGTTTTACCAAACTCAATATACAGCTCCAAATTTAGCTACTCAATTTTTATCAATTGCTCTCTGCAAAGCAAATGAGACTGCAATCAGGCAACTGTACCTGTTCATAAGAGCAGTACAATAATGAAAGTAGTTTCCACTTTCCACAAGTAATGATGTTAACACATGTTGATTCATTGAATCAAAACTAATTGGACATGAATAGAATTGAAGACGTGTCTGTGCCTTAATTAATACAAATTCAAACTATTTGATTCACTAAATCAAAACTATATTGATTCACAGTTTTTAAACTTGTACGCTAAGGCACCAGCACTGCCAAGACATCTCAGGTCAGGCACTACTCTTCAAGGCAACAAGCTTAACAACTTGATTAGTTTCAACCCCTTCTGTTAGCTCCATGACTTCAAGTCAAAATGAGTAACAGCACAGTAACCTCTAAGTAGAGCTTGAACCTGAAAACCACACAACATCTTGATGATATCAAGAGGAAAAAAGATTAAGATGCTAAATAAGCATGTAGCCATGTACTGACTCCAACCAGGAATTTGTTAACTTGTAATTTTGAGTTTTCACTAGGAAGGGGAGTACAGGATATAGGCTAAGGAATCAAATAGTATATCATGATAACTTCACATTCTCAGTAGTGCGTGTTGGATGATAATAAAATTGTGAAAAAGGATTGAAGAACATTACATGCATTATATTTGTTGTTCATCTTCACTTGGTTTTCTCGGAGTCCTCGAGGGGGAGTGATAGCAAATTCTCTCTAAACACGCCACATTGTAGTAAACCAAATCTGTCCATCTTCGGCAAAGAAAAACTGTCTATCTCCGGTCCAAATGTGCGAGACTCGAGCAAATCCCCTTTGTTATTAAGTCTCACTAATGCGTTAGGGCCATTTGATCCCAAAATTTGACCATTTTTTGTGTAGCATATCGGGAAAAAGGGATAGCGAACAGGACAATAACTAGTAAACATAACGAATGACTTGGTCCTAGACGACTTGACTTTGTAATCTTTCATGGTCCACAATACAGTCCCAAAACTCATGAAACAGATACACAGAAATCCTCTCATCACCATCAAATGATAGGTTTTATAGTCCAATCCATTGGCTATACTTTCTGGCACTGAAAACTCTGATAATATCCTTTCCGTCACATCAAATGCAATAACCACGCGACGATTACCGTCGGATTTAATCACCAACCAATGAAGAGCCCCATTCAAGAGCACCCCGGGACTGGACTGCATCCCAATATAATGCGGAGCAGTAGCGTCGGTGAAACTCCATAGATTGATTCTCAGAGAGAAACAAAAGAACTTCGCGGACCAACGTCTACTTGTGATGCTCCATGGCAATGACATCGTTACGATTACCACCACGTAGTCATCAGTTGACGAGTCATACCCAATGCCAAACAAAAGTGCAAAGTTGTCATGCCCAATGCGAAATAGACGTTCAACGTGTTGTGGAATTTGCAATCCGACGCCACAAAGTCGGCTCGGCACCACAACCAACGTGGAGTTTCTGCCCGGACAACTCACGTACTCGGTACTACACGTACCCGGATACAACGTGCCCGGCACCACGTTCCTCTGGTCGGCTGGGAGCTTCCTCTACCAAACCGTAACACTGGGGAGCAATGTCTCAACCCAGAACAAAACCAGAAACACAGAAATGCACAAAATACAGCAAATGCAGCGGAAACACAGGATCATACAAATAAGGGAAGAGCAGGGAGAGAATCAACACACAGTATAGCTTAACGTGGGAGAAAACCTTCAAGAGGAAAACCCACGGGACCAAGTCCAGAAACGATCCACTATTCAGAAATAATGAATACAAGATGCTCGACGGTCTCTCACCGGAGCCACCAGCTTCGTTACAACAGTAGTGAACCCAACACTCTCAACAAGACACTCTCAAGCTCTCGGAGACTCACCTCAACGGCCAACAATGCCGGAGAACATTCACTCACTGTTTTCACTCAGCCCTCACACTGCCGCAACCTAGCGTCAGCCTTCACTCTGATTCTTGCGTCAACCTGCCTCCATCCATAATGGGAGTATTTATAGAGAGGCACAGCATTTAGGGATTTACCCTAAATGGCAAATGGGCCGAGGTCAATACCTCGGGATTTGGGCCCAATCACAAATTCCCTTTCACACCTAGGGATTTGGGCCAACAGCATTAAACGGAACAAACACCAACACAACGTAGTCACAGGTTGACGACACATTGTCAATTCGTTTATGGAAACCGGTTGATGGATTCCATATGACAAAATAGAAGAAATCTGTGTACACATAGGCTAAGAGTATAAATCCTCTGAAAGAACCCACGATATCTAGCCTGCTTACAGTTTCGGAAGCGGATGTAGGAGGTGGAATATTAAAGATTACTTCTGCAGAATCACCATCATCGTGAAATGATGCCTCTATGTCTATGCAATTAAATTGAGAATTGTTGAAGGATTTCAGAAGTAGGTGGGTGGGTGTGGCTTCTGCTAGGTCAGAATGAGATTTCACAAACTGAGGATCGGATATTAAAGAAAGCCATGACTTACAAACACATTTGGAAAGCATCAGAGATCTCACACGCAGCCTCGACAGAATATTCACGATCAAATCATCAGGGAGCGTCGGAGGAGGAAGTGTGGCCATCCTATTCATCTTCTTTGCAAACTGCTCAACAACAATATAACGAGTACATATATATATATATATATATATATATATATATATATATGAAAATGATTATGTGATGTATGAATTTTTTTGAATAAAATTTAGTCTTCAATGGAAGGAATCCTACATTGAAGAATTTTCAACTTAGCCCGACTGAATTTATGGCCCATTTTAAATGATTTTTTCTATAACCAAACAAAAAAAAATGTGATACAAGCTTCAAAAATTGTAACTCCAAGATAATTAAATTGGTATTTAAGAGTCATGAGATATTGGTGTCGAAAGGTTGATGTTGTTTCTTGTAAATGCGTCATTACGTATTCTTTCTTATAAAGGATAAATGATTTTAAGTAAGAGAACCAAAGGAAGTTTTCTCATCATACACAAGAATCAATAGGTATTTTCTTCTTTTATTTATCCAAAACAAAATCTATAAGTATTATTTTGTCTTCTTTTCTTTATTTTTTGGAAATAATATTATGGAGAGATTGAGTCACGTTTATGAAATAAGTTCAAACTAAAACTTCATAAGAGATGATCATTATATGATGCTAAAGGAAACAGACATAAAGTGAATGTAAACTTGATCGAAGAACTACCTTTTATGACACAAGGTTGGTTCGAACTGAGGATGTTTTATAATCTCACTAAGGATTAATCTATCATATTTCATTACATGAGTCATTCAAAGTTTCATATAATTATTTGTAGAAACTCATTTTGTACTCTACTGAGATCAACTCATGCAACAAAAAGATTACAATATGCTTTAATCGTTGCAAGTAGAAACAATTTTTTTATGGCTGAAGCAATGATAGTCAATTAGTAGGTTTAGGTGATTAGAAAATATTTTACGTTTGATAAAAAATGATATAATGATGGAATCACATATGATTGTGTACTTATTTACATGAACTAGAGAAACATCTATGTAACATTATCTTTTATTTATATATGTTGTCCATTTTAGATGTTAGTTTTAGAATTTACATTATGTAAATTTTTATTTATTAATTAGACTTATACATATTTTGACATTACTTTTTTTAACATGATTTGGTTAACTAGAATTCGATTGAATCTCAATACGTCTCAAAAACTTCTTCCCTGGGCAAGTTTCAGATTGTGAAAAATGCCCTAAAGGTCAACCATCAAGATACTATATGAACCCAAATTTAGATTAGTAAAATCCCGAAACAAAATTTCCATATTTATCATGAAGAAACCACCATAATTTGGGATAAATCTGATATTATAAGACATACAAGGCTGTTTGAGATTTCTCCATAGTTATCTTACCCGTGAAAAAGTAATATGATCCAGCGCATGAATGGTCAAGGAGATTTTTTTATAGTTATCTTACCGAATTGAATCAAGATTGTGGATTGTGGTTAGTAAAAACAATATATAATCATCCTACAATTTTTCTCTTTTTTTTACAACAATTATACAACTTTTTATTCAATTTCAACGTCAACAACATCTTTAATCCTAGTTAATTGAGACCAATGATAGATGAACCCAATAATATATACGAGGAAGTTGACAAAAAAAAAAGGAGAAGAAAAGAAAAAAAGGAAAAAATACGACAACAAAAAAAAAGTTTAAAGAAAAGAATGGTAAAAGAAAGAGGAAGAAATGAAGAGAAAAAGAATTAAAAAAAAATTATATGGAACATACAATAATAACGAGTCTAATTCTCTATTAAATTTATAGTTTTTCTCAGTTACATACCGTTCATCAATTTATATCTTATTTCATTAAATTTTATTTAATTATATTTTTTCAATGTAAATAGTATTCTTATTATTTTATAAAAAATATTAAATAAAAAATAAACAATTTAATATCTTGAAAATACAATAATTGCTCTATAACTATTATTATATTAAAAAAATTAATAGGAAGAATAAAGTTGTAAGAAAATATAGAGTAATTCTAATTGGGAAAAAAAAAAAAACAAACAAAACTGTACCCAAAAAAATAAAATTGTATTAATATACGCGGAGAAGTCTATAGAGAGAGCCTGTTTACCTGCAAAGGCTATCTAGTAGTAATTACTAACTAGCGAAACAGGAACTGAGGGAAGACGATGTCGATGTCGATGTTGTATCTCTGTCTCTTCACACTCACACTCGTCGTCGGAATGTTATCTATGCTATCTGATGCCGTTGATGACAAATGTGCCGCCTGCAAAGCCGTCGCGGTATGTATCTCTCTCTCTCTCTCTCTCTATATATATATATATATATACATAGATATATACGCTATTGCGAATCAAACACCTAAACTAATAGATCCATTAAATCTTATTGTTGATTTTATATATTGTGGTTGCAGGAGGAGCTAGAGATTGGGCTTTCCACTGTAACGTCTTTATTTATTTATTTCAATTCTTCGATCATGCTTCATTTACGATCCATTTTGAGACATTGCGTTTCCGCAGGAGAGGCCACGAAATCACTTGGATATGCGCCACCGCTTAGACTCCAAAGGCCAGCGTGAAGGAAAGCTAATCGATTACAGGTACCTTCTTCAACTTCAACACCTCTCTTAATTACGACGATAGATGCAAAATGATGAAATCGAATGGGAAGACACTATGTTCCCCTTCAATTGGACGGACGGTCTTAGATGAAGCTACTTTTTGGTTTTGGCTCCTGGATTAGAAAATTAACATTGAAAACTGTGGAAAAATTAATAGTATGGTAGGCAGCTGAATCCTCTACTTTTTCATTTTCAGAATTCAACACTGAAACATTTGGTCATCTGATTTCTTCAAACAGTTATAATTACATCTCCGTATGTTGTTGATCTCTCGAAGATATATGCATTTGTTCTACTTAGTTACTAACATCTAATGTCTGCATAACTCCGAAACTGTTGTTTTTGTACAATATACAGAGTTAGCGAACTAAGAGTCGTTGAACTTCTTGATGGCCTTTGCGAAAAGATGCAAGATTATACACTCAAGGTGCTCTTCTTTTTCTTCACTGTTCCTGTTTCTAAACTTGTAGCTATTTGTTGTGTTACAGTTTACATTTCTGTATGATATTTTAGTTATATATGCATCATACTTCTTTATCTACTACCACTTCTTTGCCCCTTTGCTTCTGCTGCATATTTAGATATTCCACAGTGGGTGTCATTGGCATTCTATTTTCATCTATTTTTGCAGATAGATACAAATACCTATGAATGGTTCAAAGTTGATAGCTGGGATAACCTCACAACAAGTACGCACTCTATTTCATCCAGTATAGATTTAGCACACTTGACTCCATGCAATTTCTCCTTATGTTTGCTGACCTGTCCGTATATTTCTAGATGGGTTTTTCAACCATACAGGATAAGAGTGGAAGAAAGAATAAGAGTGTTAAATTGTAACTAATACAAAAATTTACACATACAGGATAAGAATATATATTTTATTTAGCATTTTATATGCTTGTATTGAATAACTGGAAAGATAACTGCAATTTAATTGGATTAATAAAGCATTTTAGAGTCACGTTTTATGAGATTTTTGCATGTTAAATTTATAAATTTGTCACCTAGGATACACATGTCTTGTTTTGAAGTCCTTATTTCATGATGTGGCATGTATTCTTTGATGACTATTGCTGACATCTTACTATGTCAAACTAACCTGTGAAATATTTCTGTTTGTTGCATTGTGATGGTTATTCTCGTGTTTATCATTTTACTTATCTGCTTCTCTTGTTTTTAATGCTGTAGCAAATAAAAATTTAGAGTTTTTATTTTTTAATTCTCATCCTTGTTTTCTTAACAAATACTCTATTCTAAATTCTTCTCTTGACAGATAAGCAAGAAGCTCGGGCATATTCAAAAGATATATCTTCTTATTGTGGAAGGTAAGAGGCACTAGTTTTATGCTTGTCCTCTAATTATATTTTATAACAGGGATATTATGCCATCAAAGCTTTGCCTTCATCTTTTGCAACAAATGATTATTAAAATCTGAGTACTGCATTTGTGCACTAACCATCTATGCACCATGACCAGGTTACTTGAAGAAACAGAGGATGAGGTGATTTTTCTGTTCTGATTTTTCTGCATTTAATGTATATATGTTCATATGCATTGTATGTGTACTTGCATGTATAGCCTGTCTCAAGCCAGGATAAAGGAAGAGGGTTGGTGTTAGGTGTTGCAAATCAACCGTAAAAAAAACAGTTATTTTTATGAGATAACCCATTATGATAATGTATATATGTTCATCTACATTATATGGCAATGATTTTATTTTTTATTTTTTTAAAATGATTCAAATCTTGCAGTTTGCTGAATTGATCAAAAAAGGATCTGTTCAAGTGGGAGGTGTTAGCAAAGTTCTTTGTCAAGATTTGAGCAAGCATTGCAGTCAAATGAGGTAACTTCGAAAATAATTGTAGGAATTTAATCTAACATTGGTCTGCTTGATAAGCCAAGACATATTTGTTGAATTCATGTTCTAAAATCATTATTTGGGTGTCCAATCAGGTTGTATGTTCTAAAGATAATATCATTATTTATTGATTGTGAACATTCTAACATGCTTTTAGCATTTACTGAAGTGACCTTCCTTCTGGCCTATCCTCGTAGTATATAGGAATGAGTTTGAGTGTATCATAGAAGACCTTCAACACATGTAGGACAGTTTTGCACTTGCTTTACAAAGCTGTTGCTATTATCCCGAGAATTTCCCTACATCCATTTGGCAAATTACATTGTTATAGTCCGTAAAGATACACTACAACCACCTGCCATTGGACATTAAAATCAATTTTCAAAGAGTAAAATACACTTTCATCCTCTAAGAAATGCTTAAATCATAGCTTTCAACAGCGTGCTATAGCAGGATATAGTGGAGCGGAGCGGCCCTGACCACTATTGAATTCAAATAGCCAAGTGGTTTTCAATAGGGGCTATTGTGGCCAAAATAGCAGCTTTTCACCCGCTATAGTGGCACGACTGTTATACAGGCTTAAAAATCCATTTTCACCCCCGGAACATCATTGTTTGGGTTTTTCTTGGGTAAATTATCTGTTTTGACCTCTACTCCTTCACACATCTTTGGACTATTTTTATCCTATGTTCCATTCTTCCTTTAGACTTCCCACCTAGTCACATTATGCTATGCTAATTTTTTATCCAATTTGTTATGTTCTTTTTTTGTTGATTTCACCATTATCTGACTTCATTATAATGCTCTTATTGCTCCTAGATTGATGGTGATTTTGTGTATAAACTGACTTATTATTTATCACGAATTTCTTTAATTTTGGGTTTTTTGTTTTGTTTCATTTAGTATAAATTATTTAGTTTCTATTATAAATTTATAATGTTTAAAATAGCGGTCGTCCCGCTATAGCATTTTCAGAGTTAGCTATTACACGCTGCCATGTGATTAATAACTATGGCTTAAAATTGTAGTGTCCTATAGTTACACTCCCTTTGAGAGCTGAATATGTGCTACACTTTACTAATTAATGTAAGCAAGGTTGTTAGTGATGGTGAACGCATTATTATTGATTTTCGGATTATAATAAAAGAAATGATGTTTTATACTCTCATTATTAGCTTTGAATCTTAGAATTTTCATTTAATCTTCCGAAGTCTCAAAATTCATTTACATTAAATTCATAGTATATGGAGATGACTAGAAATGGCTATATTCATGCAGTGTATCATATGCCGCAGAGGTTGATGATGATGGACATGATGGAGAGCTCTAAAACCATGGATGTTAGGGTGGCTGAAAATATCAGCTTTTTGGGCAATTAATTATTGACAGAATGGATCCCAAAATTGATAGTAATTATTAAGGGTTGTGCCCAGCGCTCAAAAATCTTGTTTTGTTTTGTATTTTATAAATACTTAGTTATTCCTAGTAATTCAGAGAGATATTACGCGTCTACTATTAAATAATAGATACATAGACAAGATACCTCACCAATGGAGAATTCATCTAAGGGTTCTTTAACTTATTTTTAGTGGACCTTACGCTATATATATAGAACATAATGGTAGAACCTTCCAATTTTTAAATAACTCCTGCAATGAACTCCACATCTTACATTCTTTATTTTGCTGGTTCTGTAATGCAAATTAGTTTTTTTAATGTTATAGACTCAGTTATATAAGAAATAATTTTAAACTTGACAGTCACATTAACAAGTTTCAATGATTAAAATTCATAATAAGTTCTTATTTTTAACCACAGTTGGAGATGGCCTTATACAACATTACAGAAATGCCTGTCTGATGTTGAATATTACTAATATAGCCTTCTATAAATATTGATCATGACTATAAATTGGATATTGTTTGGCATACTGCGATTTGCGAAAATGTTTCATCCATATCCGAGATCAACACATTTCTATTAAACTTCAAATTTCCGGATTATTGTCTGAGATTCGAAAGTTATTCTGCTTTTGTTAGTATGGTGTTCACTGTCGGAGTATATCTATAACCTTGTACTGGCGATCTTACCACCAACCACCTTTATTCCTTATGTGAAGAGAATAAAAGTGGAAAACATTATGTCCGCCTATCGCGTATTTCTCACTTGAATTATACCTTTCTTGAGAGGAAAGGAACGCACTATCGGACAATATAATTCATGAAAGTGAAGAAACTAATGATGTGCTATGTACAACAAAACAGTTCCAAGTTATGTTAGGAAGGTCAAAGGTGAACAAATAAAATATAAAGTTGAAATGTATGGGACAGCAGTGGAGGGCGAAGATCCTCCAGCAACCTCGACATCAATAATCGGTAATAATTTTATACACAACAATATCCATCCTTTCTAAACCTCAAAACAACCATCACGAGCTATAACACTAACAGTCCAATACATCCTTAAGCAAATTGAGGCCTTCTGCTGATATACTCCTCCTGACTCGAGAAGGAGGTGTCTCTATCCTAGGAGGAGGATCTGGGGAGAAACATATCACGATAACTGTCAAATTATCGCACGAGTTACGCTTAAGAGCCTCTCTGACCAGCTCTCTTGAACACCTTTGAGGATCATTATGTATCATCAATTCTTTCCTTGCCATGGTTACAGCACATTGGTTACTCATTACATCCCATAGGCCGTCGCAGCCCATAATCAAGAACTCATCATCCTCGGTCAGGTTGATTTCCTGCAGCTCTGGCTCAGCACTCAAGGGGCAGGCAGAACCCTTGGGACCCTTCATGTGCCAGTCTCCTAAGGCACGGGATACAGATAACTGGCCATTCAAGTATCCATCGTATACCACTCCGCCAAGTTTCTCAATCCTTAGCCTCTCCGAAATGCAATCTGGCTTCTGGTCTTTTGACATCTCAATTGCTCTACCTCGCCTCCCCAGTACAGCTCGACAATCCCCAGCATTGGCAACTATCATGGTCCTGTCAAAACCATGAAATTTCACAAATTGAGAAAGATACCCAATAAGAAATAATGTAACTAGGTGCGTTTGCAGTCTCCACATAGGATTATAAAATGCATGTTGATAACTCATTAATTTCTCTCCCTAACTTTTTGTCTTTCATCTCCAAAGATTCCTTTGTTTCTTAAAATTTTGGATTTGGTTTCTTTATAATAAGGATAAAGTAAGTAATCTCACTCATTGATGGAAAAAAATCAAAGTTTGATATCTAAGTTCTAAAACATTTATGATTTATTATGTTTTAGACAAGTAATGAAACGTAATAAATCATAGCACTAGTACCAGTGAGTGAGAAGATGAAGGAACATATATTGAGGTGGTTTAGACACGTAATGAAACGGTCGATGAATGCTCCCATAAGAACAAAAGTTTGTTACCAAGAGTTTGACATAAAGAGAGTAGAGGTAGATCTAAACTTACCTGGATAAAGATAATTAAACAAGACTTAATGGGATGAGATATATATTGACGGACAGTATGTCTTAAGACGGAATGGAGAAAAGTTATAAGCTTGATGGAGAGTTAGACTCGTTATCTTTATGTTCCAAATGGGCCCTTTTTAATTATTTCCCTCTTCATCTCCTCCCTCCTTCTTTTTCCCCTTCTTTTCTTTTCATTTATCTTATTTTCCCTTTCAATTTTTTTTCAGCCTCCTCATTTCTATCATTGGGTTCATCTACTCACTTTAAAAAAGTCAGATCCTGGAACAAATTTTCCCATATAAATTACTATGATTAAACAAGTAAAAGCCAATACAAAACAATGTTATTGGCTGCTGCTAGGGTGGTTGTATGTACAAATGTACCAACTTCCATTTATAAATTTTAGGATCTAAAAACCAAATATGCTAGGAAGGCAACTGATACTTACTATAATTAGTGTAGTTGATACTGAATCATGGAAACTAATATAATCATAGTGGAAGTTGATTACCTTCCAAATACAAGAGCAGTTAAAGCAGTGGTGCCAGAGGAGATATCAAGCGAACTAGAATCTGCAAATTCATAATCGGCTTTTAGAAACGCACTTGTAATTGCCTCCCCCACACACGTTGGAAAATGGGAGTCCTCAACTATGAATCTGAGGATGTTATTTCGTATGAACAAAGCGGCATCTGTACCCCCGTGACCATCAAACACCTGAACAATGAGTAGAAATTAATCAATTGTTGAACTTAACATGCAAACAAAAAATAGTCTGAAGCACCCTAGACGAGCAACAAAATAAACAGAATATAACAGTATCTCCCAGACAAAAAAAAAATATTTACACTCTAATCTATATAACACCTTTGAACAAATGAAATTTTAATGGATATCAAACATCAGCCATAATATTATAGGAGCCAAGAGAGGTTGGATTCATAACAGTGGTTATAGAACACAAACTTTCTGATCAAGCATATGATCCTAATTCCTGAGGAGGGGAAGAACCAATGTTTCCAAGTAACTTGTAAGCGATGTGTATTGATGGAAAAATCAAACTATATCGTCATAGCAAGTGTATGTAAAACTATAAAAAGTCAGCTAAAACAAAAACAAAATATATACGAACCCCATAAAAAGCTCCAGGTAAAGGAATAGTTGAAGCAGGACCTATATGCTGAATAAGATTATCTATACATATGTGTTCATCTTCCATATATTGTTTAGGTCCTCTTTCGGCGCAGCTTCCTGACCGAAATATTGGTAGAAACTCCGTCTTTTCTTCAGAAGATGACTTGCTCCCAGTAACCCCCACATCCAAACTCTTAAAGAAGGGAGAGAAACAGACAAAATTAGATAATCAACGCTTTCCAAGTTACTATGACAAATGGACAAGAAGAATTATACACGTGTTAAAATTGAAGTGAAGTTCCAGAAGCAGTTGGAAAGAATATCAAATCTTCACATCATGTAAGTTCATATTAGTTCTGCAAGATGAATCATAAATATTGACTAAAGCATTACAAGAAAACTACACAATTATAAGGGCAACAGAGAAAGGAGATAAAAGACCAACAGAAAATAGTAGCTAGCAACAAAGGACAGTGATATCAAGAAATTGTCGAAACAAAAAGATGAACAAAAACATCCAAGTCTACAAAGACATAGCTGATGAAGATGAAAAACTTACCAAATCTGCTACAGCCAGCAATCTGGTGGTGCTAATGCTGTGCCTCAAACTCGAAGTATGGCGTGGAGGCTTACCCTTTGTCATTGGTTTTATATCCCCTGATTTCTCATCATCCACCACAAATGCACTGTCTTTGTCCTCTAACATAGTAAACGGAGGAGGAAAATCCATTCCCACAGGCATAGTCGCTCCCAAATCATACATATAAAAACCAATAACTACTAAAAAGAGAAACTTTTTCCACAACTATGTGTAATAGTGTAGATCATGAAGTGAACAGTTATTAGGGTCCCAGTAAAGGTACGACGGTACTCAAGAAATCCACAGTGAAATGTTTGGATCCTTTAGGTATGTGAATTCTAACTGAATTGGGTATTGAAAATAGAAGGTACCAAGGAATGATTGGATCCAATTAACTCAATATTCTAATAATGATGTAAAAGACGACAAAGTCTTAGATTAGAACACAGTATTGAGTTGTAATAATTGGGATCAGGTAAAGGAAGGAGGTCATGGAAAACATTAAATTAAATTGATGCTAATTTTTCACAATAGAAATGGAAATAGGGACCGAAAATTGCGGTTGAAGGAAGCGTCCAAGTCCACAAGCGAGGAAAGGAGTGAGCCACCTAACGTAACCTCAAAAATAACAAATCTCGTGGGAAAAAAGGAACAGTGCTTGTTCTTTGTTGTTGTCTTGGAGATGGTAACGATGAAGGAAGGAAAGGAAGGGAAACCTAAAACGATTGCTCCAACAAACCAAACCCAGGCTAGAAGGAAACGGTTTCGCTTTGCCACCGGTTATTCCTGCTAAAAAATATTAGTATAGCGCCACGTGGAGAGTTCATATTGGGTGTTATGAATGGCCTAGAAGGGATTGCGTCCTAACCGTTGGATCTGTGCTGAGGGAAATGGACGGCTGAGCCCGAGTTTGTCCTTTTAAACGTGCTAAAGGCTATGGAAAGGCCTCGGATTCTCAAAGTACACGCGTTTAGACATGATTGGGTGTCAGTGAGAGTAAGCTAAGATAAGAAAAACATGAATGATTTGTTTTGCTTTTTCGATTAATATCCTTACTCCTTACGTCCACGTGTCCAAGACAATGTTTTAATAAAAAAATAAAAAAATATATATCTATATATATATATATATAGATCTGATACCAGATACTTTCTAACATGTAAACTCAAATCAACATTCACTTGAAAAAAAAAACCCGATTAATTTTAATAAAAATATATTTTCAGTATTAGATTATATTACAACTAAAATTCATAATTAATAAATTATGACATAAGTTTGTTTTTTAATTATATATTTTTAAAAGAAATTATTAAAATTTAATTTAGATATGGAGTTTAAGAAAAAAAGAGATAGACAACTAAGAAATTTAAGTATATAAAGAGAATAATTCAAGATGATTGAGAGAAGAAAAAAATTGCTAACTGTAAAAATAGTGTGTGAAATGCACATTTTAAAGAAGTATAAGAGAAATAATTGAGACAACATAAATAATTAGAATTTTACTCTTCAGGTTACATATTCTAATTTATAATATAGGAACTAATTATATTTATACTTGATAATATATTATCATATTATTTAATATGTTTAATATATTGTGTATTTTCCAATAGAGTTAATTTTTCATAAAGATAATTATATTGTGAGAATAAAATAAAGCAAGTTAAGACTAAATTTCAGTAACTAATAGTAAGAAGTTTTTATTAAAAAAGAAAAAATATTTAATAAAAATATATAAAAGTGAAGTGAATACTTTTTTAATAATAAAAAAATTTGTTTGTAGTTGTTTAAATTAAAGTTTATGTCAAATGAATCATCATAATTTCTGTTGTTTTCTTTCTAATTTAGCATTATATATAGAGCAAAATACATAAACAATCTCTTAAGTTTGAACATATTATACAAATTGTCTTTGTATTTGACCCCATGCAAATATCCATTATTTCGAAATTTTAATTACATTAATATCACTTCTTCTAATTTCGTTTACTTATAACAGTCACATGGTCCCTTAATATAATTTTTATGACAAAAATATTTATGTATTCGCACCACCAACAATTTAAATCATACATTTAAGGAATACTTCATGCCTTTGTTGGTTTTTGTTTGATTTCTATTAGCCAAATCGATTGCTTCATATCCTTGTTCAATTTCTTCATGCGTTCATGAGTTATTGATCGTGGGTCGTGGGTTTCATTTGTTTTTATACTGAAAGTTCCACAGTTTGACGCAAATCACAATTTGTCTTACAGATAGCAGAAGTCGAACACCACCGTGGAGAAATCAGTGGAGAAATCTACTTTTAACCCAAGCAAATAATTACTATGGTCGTCAAAATTCTAGCAGAGGAAGACTGTGGTCATTGAACCTAAGAGAGAACTCAAACCCTAGCAGAACACATCTTGGGATTCTAATGTGGGGGTTTCACAGCATGTGAGTGAATAACAAAATGCGGGATTTCAGAACTATGAAGGGTGATTTTGAACTTTTACAAGCACACTAAAAGCATTAATTAACGGTTTCAATCAAACGGTACAAAAGAAATGTACTTTAAGAGAGGATGTGTGTGTAATATGTTAAAACTTTAAAAGATATTTGTATAATTTACTCATATATATATATATATATATATATATATATATATATATAGCTTGTCAACAAGTCTTTGGTTCGAATAATAACAAATTTGATCTCCTTAAATAATATATTAGATTTGAGTCTTATAATTAAAAAATGTGAATGATATATGATTTTGTGTGTTTAGCCTTTTGACAAATTAAAGGGTACATTATAGACTCATGGTATATAGCATGATTATCAAAATCGCGATTTAAATCGTAGAATCGTCCGATTTTACGATTCTACGAAGGCTCCGCGAGTTAAATCGCATGTAGAATCGTTTTCAGCGTAGAATTGGTGGACTCGGCGTAGAATCGGTGGAATCGGCGTAGAATCGCGAGTCTGAGTGCGATTTGGCGATTCTTGGATTATGTGAAATGGAAGCCATAGGCGAAAGAAGCAGCGAATCCCCAAGGTAGTGAGAGAGTGCAAAATCACAGAAGAAGAAGCCATGGACGGAAGAGAAGATGGAGTGGAAAATGAAAGAAATATATTCTAGTGAGGCGTGACATGGTACCATGCTGGAGGCAAATTTGGAGATGGGGAGTGGAAGAAGAAGAAGAAGTGGAACGCGCGCCGCAGGGAAGAAGAAAACTAGAGCGGAAGAAGAAGAAGAACAGCGGAGGATATTAGGGTTATTTTCCGTTTTGGGCCAGTCCATAAGGATTTGCTTCTGGCACCCCCTTTTTTTGCTTACTATATCCCTTGGGCTCATTTTTTTTGTATTTAGGTAATTTACTTTTTTTTTTATCTGAAGTAGACTCTTACGATTCTACGATTCGATTTTACGAAGCCTCCACGATTCTACATAGAATCGCGATTCTCACAACCTTGGTATATAGTTATTTATTTCCCTGGTAGTACTTTTCTATTGCTAGAAAAGGAATAAATGTTTATTTTCTGTCTATTGGGATTGGGTAGTTTTCTATTTCTTTTGAGATATGATGTTTTGTTCCAAAGGTGAGGATTGGGTAGAATTTAAGGTGCTTGTAGGAATTTAATGTTGTTTGTTTCAACACATGATTGGATTGAGTACTATTTATTGTGTTATCAAACTGTAAGAAATCATTTGTTATTTAATCAATGGTACCGTTACTTATAAAAATGGGCCCCTCAACTTGTAAGATTTAAGACAAGATAGCAAAGCAATCAAAGAAAATGGTGGACGTCGAACAAGTGATCACATGTGAATGGTGAGTGTGATCGCCGACACAAAACCTTCTTAACAATCATGACAATCCTTCAAGTGGAAAACGAATTGCCTCTGGCTCGGTGTGGTTGTAATGCCCAGCAAGTGGGCGTACCTCTGTTGTGTTATGTTGGTCTTAGAATTAGTATGGTAGTTGGTGGGCTGGGTGTTTGAAAACAATTTTAATTTTTTGTCAATGTTATTGGTTAGTTTTTTTTTTAATAAGAGAAATTTAAATTTATGATATATTATTATTTTTCCTTTTAACCATCAAATCAATCTTATTAATAATTAAGTTTTTGATAGTTCACAAAGATGAAACATGATAAGCTATGAATTATGATGAAGATGATAAAGATATGTCTAATTAAGATAAGTTTCGAGTCTTAAAAATAATAAAATAAATAAATAAATTTGTGTCTCAAAATTGAAAATAATTCTTGTTTTTAAATAAATATTTTAACTAACTAAAAACATTAAATTATTTTTTTAAAAAGATAAAGAATTAAATTAAATTTGATCAAAAATATAAAAGACAAAGTTTATTTTAATCTTCTCTCTTTTTTTAGTTGTTGTAAAATGATGAATTAGAGACTGAAATATTGACTAAAGGTCGAGCATTCATTGATACTCATTCACACATGAACTTGAGAACGGATTCAATTCATTATCTAAATGATATGCTACCCTTCAGCTTAATGTAGGCAACATAAATTCCCAAGCATCATTATTCTTATGTTACTTTTGGTGATTTAATAATTAATACTACCCGGCCACCTTTGGTGGTTTAAAGACTAGCAGCTAGTTATGTAGGTGTTTATGAAATATTAGTCTCTCTATTTTAAAACAAGACAAATATTCACTCGTGTCTTTAGAATAGAGATTAAAAATTTGAAGTATTTTTTATTATTAAAACATGTAAAATTATATTTTTATAATATTTTTTTATTCTTTAACCATTGTCTAGATACTCGTTAGGAAGATCTTAAAATAATTGATATTTTAGCATAAAAAATACAGTGTTTTTTAAGGCAAATAGATAATTGAAAAGCCAATTCAAAAGCATAAGTCAGTCGTGCCCAAACTTGATCAACCACGAGGGTACAAGATTGTTGTTCCTCAAAGTAAATAATGCAGCTACTAAAGAGAATAGAAAACAGAATACAAAGTTGCTGCAAAGTTTTGACTTCAAACTTGTTTCTCTCACAACAGAAATTCAACACTGCTGCTCTATTCAATTTGACGGAACTACATCTACATCGGTTGAAACAGGGGCAGTCACCCCTCTTATCCACAAAATGTTGTAAACATATGCAATAATATAATGATTATTAATTTCTCCCCTTTGAAATTGTCACTAGTATCAGTACACTAATTTATTTCCATCTCCCAAAATTTTTTTCAATACCAAACAAGCCACAAGTGTAAATTTGCAAATCCATTTGATTTGAGTGTCAATTACATAGTACGATTACGAAGGATTAGATTTTGCAATTTTACGACTAGTTGAAAAATTTAAAAGTAAAACGAACGCGCAAGCTAGTGGGTCAGATTAATCGGAGAATTATGTGCAAATGCAAATCAAAGCTGGCTATGACGATAAAGATTAAAAGAAAAGGAAAATTTTGTGGCAATACTGTATATGAACGTGAGGACAGGGGACAAAACAACATCGGTTGAAAGCGGGTAGGGGTGACCCGTACCCATGAACACCTCTAATGAAGTATGGAGTTTTGTTATTTGGATGACGTGAAAAAGATACTTTTATTTCATGTTATGTTATTTATACCTATTCTCGAGGACAAACATTGGAACAGACAGTAAAGATCAATGTTGGGTTAAGAAGCCGATTGAAAATGCAAATAAAACCTACTTACAATATTATACATTGTGATATAATTCTATTATTTATAAATAAGAAATAGAAATCATTCTACTTCCAAAGAATACTGATACATTTGTCTGATTTCTTTAAATCTTTTATGTTTCATTATGTATGTGTAATTTCTCTTATTCCTTTTACAATTCCTATACAAAAGTGTTGTATTATTTGTTACAAAAAAAGTGTTGTATCAGTATTATTTATATAATAGTTTTATAACATTTTTTTCTATTTTTTGTTACATTAACTATTTTATCTCTATTTTTATTTTCCTATCTCTTACTGTATTCATCACATTTAGTTTATTAGAACATTTTATTCATTAATATAAAAGAATGATAAGATAATTTTCTATTAAATATTTATTAAAAATATTTTATACTGTATGTATAAATTAGTTTTTTAAAACTTAAATTTATTTTTCATGATGGCAATGTAACGTGTCCATCAATAAAAAATATTTTTAGTATAATTATTATAAAAGTCCATTAATTTATTATTATATATGACAATTTATAATTATATAATTTTTATATTATTAAATTTTATTTTTTTAATTATATCTTTTTGCTTCATCCGTTTTCTTATGTCTCATTTCTCCCTTTTATTTTCTTACCTCTTGCTATAGTAAAATAAACAAATAAATTTATTAACAATGATACGTTAACACCATAAGAATATCAGTGCCCATTTATAGTAAGTTTCATTCTCTTTTTTTTTTCTCATTCTTTTTTCTCATATCATTTATTCTATCTATTTTTTTTATATATTTCTTCCTCTCTCTTTATATTTATTAATAATATACAGGTTTCAAGAAAAACATTAGCCTACATGTAACATTTTTTGAATGCAAAATGCTAATAAATAGAATATCAAAGAGTTGTCAGAGTGAAAGAAGATATTAAGATGAAATCTCACGTTTAATATATTACACACTTAAATTCCGAGATAAATATAACTATCTTTTTTATTTAATTTATAGACTAAAACATCATTCACTCCTAAATTTTTATATATAAAAGAAGAAGAAAAATTGCTAAAGCTAAAGCTACAAAAGTGTATTTGCTTTGCCCCGCACACAAATCTTCATCTTCATTCTAATACATATCTTTTATTATTTCCCCCAACATGATGCTAAAGCTACAAAAGTTTCAAGTCTTCGCAAAGGGCACACTTTTAGATTTAGACGTAAATTAACAACTTATGCATTGTAATGACAACCGACTAATTGTTAATCAAAATCAAATATAAAATTATAGATATGACAACTATTCTAGAAAATATTAGTTTTTTTATAAAATAAAATATTAAGGGAAAGGAATCACGTTTTACTTTAAAATAGAAAAAGTTATGGATTCAAAAAATATTATAAATGATTAAAATTTATTACACATCAAGGAGATAAATAAGTTTTTTTTTTTTTTTGGTGAATAGACAAATAAGGATTTAAACCTATGATTTGTCATAAGTGAAACTTTATCTTCTTATGACTGTTTTTTAATAATAAAAGTATAAAATAAAAATATTATAAATGCAAACATTTTAAGATTTTATTCTTAAGTAATTTGAAAAGTGTTTTAATTAATAAAATATTATTTATATGGAAAGTTGAATCATATTATGTTTAATATCAATTGAATAGATTTAGTATCATTTAGAAATAAAGAAAAGTAAAATGTTCTTTATCTGAATAATTAATTAAAAAGAAACAAAAAACACTAACTTAATTTGATTAAAAAAATCATCAAACATAACTAACAAAATGAAAGAAGAAAAAAATGTAACTTTATTTTTAAAATAATGAAAATTCAAGTTTAAATCTACTTTTTTATCTTTGCTTTACATGGAATTATGAGATGCCCCACGTCTTGAACCCGGAACAAACAGTCTACGCTTTATCAAACAAATCTTACAAAATTTATTTAAAATAAAAAAGTGTCAAAAGTTTATGATTCACGCTTTATTCAATAAACTTTATTATCTAAACATCAAGATTCTAAAGGTCATATTTAATTATCTTAATCCTGTAAGCATGTCAACAAATATTGCTTCAAAATATGTGGGAAAAAAAAACGTTTGTGGCACTTCATATTTTGTTTGTGCTTCAGCTTTCTAATACAACTACTTTAGTTTTGTTCTTCTGCTTGCTTAATGACCACCTTACATCTTCCGAGTTTCAGTTTTCCATAATCCTTTCGACATGGGTTTGCACTTTTGACTAAGGGAGAAACAAATTCTTTCCTTAGATTGGTTTGTACAAGGTTACCGTTGGAATCGGGTGCAATGAGTGAGTGAATGGTTAAAAATATTAAAGTCAAATTCTTTGTTGTTGGTTGAGATGAATTTGTTCTGGGTTGTTTGTTGTTTGGGAGTATCATCAGTAACTCCTTTTGTGGCGGCTGCAAATATGTCATCTTCAAGACCCGCCGTTGTGCACATTGGAGCAATCTTCAACATCGATTCTGTTCTTGGGAAAGTCGCTAAAATTATATTGGAGGAAGCCGTCAAAGATGTCAACGCTGACAAAACCATTCTACATGGAACTCAACTTGTTCTCACGATGCAAAATTCCAATCACAGTGGTTTCATAGGCATGGTTCAAGGTATAATCTTTTCTATTCTTAAATTTTATGCAGATTATTCTAATTCTGATTTGAGAAAAGTACCAAAAGCACCTTTGTCCTTTGATTATATACTAATTACTTGTTTTTGTTTCTTAGATTCGGTGATAAATATGTTGTATTGATTGCAGCTTTGCGGTTCATGGAGACGGATGTGATTGCTATAATAGGGCCACAATCTTCTGTGACCGCCCACATAATATCCCATGTTGCAAATGAACTCCGTGTTCCTTTAGTGTCATTTGCCGCTACAGACCCCACCCTCTCATCGCTGCAGTTCCCTTTCTTTGTAAGGACAACACAGAGTGATTTGTACCAAATGAAGGCAGTTGCTGAGATTATTGATCATTATGGTTGGAAGGAGGTGATTGCCATATATGTGGATGATGATTATGGGCGAAATGTTGTGGCCGCATTGGATGATGAATTAGCTGCAAGGCGTTGTAGAATCTCCTTCAAAGACGGAATTAAATCAGGAACTGAAGATGACCCGGGTGTAATTACTAGTTTACTTGTGAAAGTGGCACTGATGCAATCTCGGGTCATTGTTCTCCATGCACAAACTGATTCTGGATTTATGGTTTTCAATTTGGCACGTTATCTTGGGATGACAGACAATGGCTATGTGTGGATAGTCACAGACTGGCTCTCTTCTTTTCTGGATTCCTCTTTTCTCCCTTTAGAGACCATGGATGTTCTCCAAGGAGTGCTTGTTTTGCGCCAGCATACACCTGATTCGGATAGAAAAAGGGCATTTCTCTCTAGGTGGAAGAAGTTAACTGGTGGCTATTTGGGGTTACATTCTTATGGCCTCTATGCTTATGATTCTGTTTGGCTGGTTGCACGGGCTATTGATGCTTTTTTCAGTCAGGGTGGGATTGTTTCGTGAACCAATTACACAAGTTTAGGTGGTGATAAGGGAGGTGATCTTAACCTTGATGCAATGAGCATTTTTGACAATGGAACGCTTCTGTTGAAGAACATATTGCAGAGGGATTTTGTTGGACTATCAGGTCGAATGAAATTTGAACCTGACCAGTCTCTTGTTCATCCTGCCTATGAAGTCCTTAATGTGGTTGGAAATGGCCTTAGGAGGGTTGGTTACTGGTCCAACTATTCTGGTCTGTCAATTGTGACTTCCGAGATATTGTATGCAAAGCCACCTAATAGATCGAGTGCAAATCAGAAGCTATACAGTGTGATATAGCCTGGAGAAACATTATCTAAACCTCGTGGGTGGGTCTTCCCAAACAATGGTAGACAATTGAGAATTGGTGTGCCTATCCGAGTCAGTTGCCGTAAATTTGTGGCACCGGTGCAGGGAACAGAGATGTTTAAAGGTTTCTGTATTGATGTATTCAAAGAAGCTGTAAACTTGTTGGCTTATGCTGTTCCTTACCGTTTGGTCCCATTTGGAGATGGCCGCAAAAATCCAAGCTACACACAACTTGTCAACTTAATCACAACTAGTGTAAGTAATGCCTCATAAATCTGATCCACAATGTACGGTAACATTTTGTGGCATTGTTATTTTATTCAATTGGTTATTTCATTCATTTCCTTGGTGCAGTCCTTTGATGGTGCCATTGGTGATGCTATTGTCACAAATCGGACAAGGATTGTAGATTTTACACAGCCATATGCTGCATCTGGACTTGTTGTGGTGGCCCCTTTCAAGAAAATCAATTCTGGTGGTTGGTCTTTCTTGCAGCCATTTACTCCTCTTATGTGGATTGTGACTGCCTGTTTCTTCCTTTTCATTGGGATAGTTATATGGATTCTGGAACACAGGATAAATGATGAGTTCAGGGGTCCAGCTAGGCAGCAAATTATAACCATGTTGTGGTCAGTTATTTACTTGATTATCTTACTGCTGTACCTGGCTTAATAGATGCATACCTTTTACATATTCATGCTATAAATGAAAACTATTAATAAAAGTAGCTTTGGCTGTGGTCCATGGAAATCAACATTGGCAGCACCTGTCTGTTTGTTAGCATCATGTATACTGGACTTTCATGCCATTATGTTTAGCAATAGGATGCAAAAAGCATTTTAGAAGTAAAACTGTGGCATTTTTAACCATGCCTGCAGGTTTAGCCTATCAACTCTGTTTTTTTTCCCACAGTAAGTGATCCTTCAGTTACTTTTTGTTTGGTAGAAGGACAAGATAAGCTGGTTTATTGTTTTTTTTTTTTCATTGCTTCTGCAGGAGAGAATACCATGAGTTCTCTTGGTCGATTGGTGATGCTCATATGGTTATTTGTGGTTTTGATCCTCACTTCCAACTACACTGCAAGTTTAACATCCATACTCACAGTGCAGCAGTTATATTCTCCTATCAGTGGAATAGAGAGCTTAAAAGCTAGTGATGAGCCTATAGGGTTCCAAGTGGGTTCATTTGCAGAACATTACATGACTCAAGATTTAGGAATAGCCAAATCCAGGCTTATTCCCCTTGGATCTCCAGAAGAATATGCTAATGCACTCCAGCTTGGTCCTAAAAGAGGAGGTGTTGCTGCTATTGTTGATGAACGACCCTATGTCGAAATCTTCTTATCAAGCCAGTGCACATTCAGGATTGTAGGTCAGGAGTTCACCAGAAGTGGCTGGGGTTTTGTGAGTATCGCTAGTTCTCTACCTTTTAGATCGATAATCAGTGGAATCAAATAGGGATATTTCAATGCATTGTAACAACTAGGTTATTGTGTGTCTTTCGAAAGTTTTTATGCGAAGAGTGAATCAAAATTTGGTTGACCTAGATTGAACTTAAATCTTCATCCTCAGTTACTTGCACTCGTTTTGCTTTAATTATGTTAACATGGATATTAGGTGATTAGATTGTCTTTCAAATATCTTGAATCGAAAAACTGAATAAATCATATCAGCTGCATTTTCCCTCGATTTTCTTTTCTTCCTTACCCCTTCAAGTTGCTTAATGATATGGAGTTTTTTTTTAATTTAGATGCATCTGACTAACTCATCATAAGGTGTTTGTGCTATCAAAACTAATACTTCTCATTTTGTTTGCCATGCTAGGCATTCCCTAGGGACTCTCCTTTGGCTGTAGATATGTCAACTGCCATTTTACAACTTTCTGAAACTGGTGATCTCCAGCGGATTCATGATAAGTGGATGACACGAGCTCTTGTAGTTTAGAGAATGCTGAAATTGATTCAGATCGTCTTCAGCTTAAAAGCTTCTGGGGTCTCTATCTCATTTGCGGGATAGCTTGCTTTATTGCTCTTGTTTTGCATTTTTTGCAGCTTATGTTCCAGTTGCGGCAATCTCCTCCTTCTGAACCTGCTTCTAGTGCTAGCTCAATTTCTGGTCGTTTTCATAGATTTCTTACACTCATTGATGAGAAGGAAGATCCATCCAAGAGTAAACGAAGAAAGAGGAATGGAGATGAAAGGTCGCTTGAAGATCAATTGGGAAGGCAGCCAAAGGGTACAGATACATACAGAAATAACAGCCAACTCAAACAATTAACACTCTGATGTCATTGATTATTCATTGATCTTTAGCAATGCTATTACTGTTAAAAATTAAAAATTCAGAGCATTGCTAATATTTGTAGTTATAAAGTTTTTCTTGTTATAGAGTAACATGTTTTGAAGTTTTCCGGGGAACATCACATGATTTACAAGACTGAAAACAACAGGGAGTCATTGAAGATATATCTTCATGATCGTGTAATTTTCTTCTTCTTTTAATTCTGAAGTGTATCACTGTTAACACTTCACTTTGTGTTATGTACAGATAGATGGCATTAATGTCAAGGGAGAACCTCGTCCAATCACGTATTGCTTTTGTCTTCCTAGGCTTGGTCATTTACGGTCTGTTGAATCCTCTAACCAGTTTTCCTTTAAAAAAAATCAAGTAGATTTATATTTGCAGTTTTGCACATTATCTAAATGAAATAAAATTGGACCAAATTGCATTATGATCCACAAGGTTAATGAGTTGAGTCATTTAACTTTCATCAATTTTTACGAAATAAACAAGTTAATTTAATAAGTTCAATCCGCTTTACTATTCCTACTCCTGTGGATGTCATGTTCATTTGAAAATTAACATCCAAACAAAAAATTCTTTCCAAATTTATGTTTCAAAATCAGAAGACATTAACGAATTTAATTTAATTCTAATGTATGTATTAAAAATGTTCATTTTTTCTTTTGTTTTTATATTTTAATAAAATATCTATGTATACTCGTAGATATTAATAAATTCTTTAGAAAACTGCTTAATGAATACCTAAGCAAATATGAAGAAAATTATCGTCCAATAAGATATATGTTCGAAGGTTACTCCTTATACTTGTCTCGCTGTCATTCCTAGATACGCTTGCCAATGTGCACAACAATAAATGAGTTTTTTTTTTTAAAACTAAATTACTCTTATAAATTTAAATGTAATTGAAATGTGTAGTCGAATTAGTTTCAGACGTTCATTTATACGCATTTGTAAAAGTTGATTGATATGTGTTTATTTATTATCTATATAATAAATATTTTTTAAAATTATTTAATTGTTAATAAGTTTAATTTATTTTAATTTTTTTAAAAAATATATAATCGAGTCTAAAATTGATAAAGCAGACTAAAATTGTATATTGTTAAAAATAGAAAATGAAATATCTCAATTTAAAATAGGAAAACTAAAATAATTGATTTTTTAAAAATGAAAATGAAATATCTCTATTAAAAAACAAGTAGATTAAAATCATAAATTTGAATAAAAAATAGGATGACGACATTTTCGTCTTATTTTGAAAGTATTATTCTTAATTAAGTACTACCTAGACTAGATTTTTCTTTTGTATATATATTAATATATAGTAGTTACTCAAGTAGTATAAACTAACTCAAGTAGCATTAATATTCATAGCGATAATTATAGACCTTGAGTCTAGTAGTTACTCCTGGAGTAGATGGTTTTTTTGTATATGCACATATATATATGAGAGAGATGAGTTCGTATATCCAGAGAAAATAGTCAATGAAATAGTACAAGTTAATTCAACAAAAAGGCTGAGATCGAGGAAAAAGGAAACTTTCAGTCCACTTTTTTCACGTGTCTGATAATCTCCATCTTTTGTACCTATGAATGGAGCGCCATAAATAATGAAAGGTTTTTGGAGAAAGAGAGAGAGCAAACATTAAAAAATTCTACAGAAACGAACAGTGCGGAGCGTAGAAAATTGGCACTGGCTCGTGAACAAATGAATCCTCAATAAAAAAAAAAAAAATAGCAATAGCTGTGAACCACAAGAAGGAAAGTAGCGAATTTGGATCCTCTCCCTTTCTTCATAACATCAGTAATCAGAATACACAAGTTAATTTATTAAAATAATGAAAATAAATAACATGGATCGGTAAAAGTAACAAGTCGCAGTTCCCATGCATGGCGCAACAACGTTGTTATTGGCCCGAAAACACTCCCCACCCAGTTCAACAATGTTGGAGAAGGCTTGGAGGATTTGAGGGTTGGAGTCGTAGATTTTGACCTTGTCTATTAGGCTTGACTGTTTCCTAAGGTGCCGTAGTTTATGCCCACTGCCGAAACAGAGGATTGTGAGACTGAGGGGTTTAGGATCAAAAATCACCAATGCTAGTGCAACTGCCACTGAAAGGTAAGGATAACAAAACATGATGCCATATTTTATAGTAGGTTTGGTTTAAGATAAAAGTGAAAGAAAAGAAAAGAAAAAACAATGAAAGTGAGATGAATGTATAGTTTTTTTTTTTTTTTTTTATAGAAAACGTTATTCTTTCCTCTTATTTGATTATGTACTAATTCGAAAGTAAAAGAAAAAAAATTATATAAAATAACATAAATATCTCCCATGTAAAAAAAGAAAAGTGTGTAAAAGTAATTCAATCTTTTATTATATAATTTGCTTGTTCCTCTTTCTTTCTCTCCAAAACTATTGAATTGAAATTGGTTGTGAATTCTATATAAAAAAAAAAAATTATGTTCTTTCACTTTCTAAGATGTTATAAACTGTGGAGAGTTTTTGGTATGATGCCAAATGTTAATTTCTGTGTTTCTAATGATCCTCCTTCATGTATTTATTTGATCCTGTTAGCGTTAGCTGACTCCTATGAAGTACATTTCAATAGAGGTTCTAGAGTTGGATTTGGCCCCTGTTTGCACCAAAAAAAAAATAATTGTGGAGACAGAAATGATCAAAAGTGTTATTTTTCATCTGTTTATTTTCAATTATCTGACGAATTATCACGATTCATTCATTCCAAAGAGTGATAGGGTGTTTGGAACAATATTTTAGTAGTATTAGAGAAAACTTGTGTTCACTTTCTAAAATAAGGTAAAAAGCTACTTCCAGTAGTCTTTTTGTTTCCAAGTTTTTAACGCAAGTTATGAGGTTTGGACATGGAACCAAACACTCATGTGTGCTTTGATTGGATTAGGATTTAGGAATTAGGAGTAAAATAAAGAGAGTATAAGAAGGAAAGAAAAAAGATGAAAAAATGTATAGTTTGGATGGATAGAATTAAGTAGGAAATGACTCAAAAGGTTTTCTTTTTAGTTATTTCGATGAACAAAAAAGAAAGTGAAAAGAAATTTCATAAACAATATAAATTTAATATTTTATTCCATTATTTTCTAAGTATAAAATTATGTCATAGTAAAGTTACCTAATTTTTTTAAGAAAGCGTGAATTTTTTTTCAAATAATTAGGGAAGATTTGAGTAGGGGATAAAAAAAACAAGAATATTTTGTATAATTTAACGCCTAGGCAAGCAAATGGGCCGTATTACTTCCACTGGATGGGACTAGCTGACCTGATCCAATTCATTTCCAGTAAAACAATTAAATATGTACTTCACTAGGTGGAGGAGGTATTCATTTTTTTGGTTTAGCTAATAGCTAAAAAAGGCATGCTTTACTTAGTTCAGTATCTATAACTTTGTTAACTATTTAGCGTTCCACTAGCACTTTGCAATGATTAAAAGATTCGAAGAATTTGTAAATCAGTTACAAGAATTAAGAAATACAATATCAATCAATATATGGGTGATATTCATGAATTTCAGTCACGCCAAAATTTATTATTGGTTGGAGATGAATTTAAACTTTGAAAATCTCTCCTCAGACACTGTCTGTCTGAACAATTTCCTTCTTTTTCACATGATACGTTAACACAAGGCAAAGAGTAAAAATGGGTTGGTGCTGGTAATGGTAATCAGAAAAAGGCGCTGTCCTCTATTCATAAACTTTGCATTCCTCATCAGCAGGGTTTGTCTCGCAGAATTCCTCCAATGGGTCTCCACTCCCCACTTTAGGTGCCCCTGGCCACTTGCTTGCTACTAGGTGTGCCAAATCCACCACCCTTTGGCTGCAATCCCCAACACAGTAACCATCAATATAACAAGTAACTTCAATCGATTGAATAATGTGACGTAAAATAACAATTACTCCTCTCATTAGTTCTTAATTATAACACTATTTTTAAAAATTTATTTCTGTCTTTTCATAAGATCCTTTTTTATATTAATTATTTTTTCGCTCTCTCACTAAACATTAATGAGAAATAAGTGGATAAAAAGAAAATAAAAGAGTAATTTAAAAATAATAATACAAATAATTGATAGATTTAATACGATAATTACTTTTATATAAGAGACTTGAATTAATTTAATTGAAAGACTTTATTTTCTATCCAATGTTAGCATAAGGAGAAATCGTCATTAGAATGCGTTTTAAAGTAATAGTTATTGTAGAAGATAACAAACTCATTATATAAAAGTTTATGATTGAATGAGATGTAACAATCAATTACAAATGTTATCTAATTCTATATAATGAGGATGTTTAAAAAATGAGTCAGCGATGAGAGTTTATTATACATGGATGGAGAGTGAACTAACCTGTAACCCCATTCATTGTCATACCAAGCAACCACCTTAACCATGTCATCTCCCATGACCATAGTCAAGGAGGAGTCAATAGTAGAGGAAACATCAGAGCAGCGGAAGTCGATAGACACAAGTGGATCATCGCACACGTCCAACACACCTTTCAGTGGCCCCTCAGCTGCCTTTCTGAATACTGCATTCACATCTTCAGCAGTAAGACCCTTCTTCTCAACATTCACAACAAGGTCAACAACTGAAACATTGGGTGTAGGCACACGGAGCGCTATTCCATTGAGCTTGCCCTTCAGCTGTGGCAACACTAGAGACACGGCTTTGGCAGCTCCAGTGCTGGTTGGGACAATGTTCAGTGCTGCAGCCCTGGCTCTTCTCAAGTCACGATGTGAAGCATCCAAAAGCCTCTACACAAACACATGCAATTCTGGCTTAGCTATAATAATAACAATTTGTAAAAATTCTATTTTGTTAAAGATATTTGATCATTTTTTATATAAAAATGAAAAAGAGTAATTCTAAGTAATATAATTATACATGAATAGTAAAGATTTAAAGTTAGATGATCGCAGTAAAAGAGTGATATGTATGTTTTAATGTTGACTATTCGTGATAAGATGTAATTGCTAATGCTTATTCTTTTAGTTTTCACAAAAAAAACATTCTCACTAGATACATCTGCTTTGAACACACATATATACATGTTATAAGTAATGTTGGATTCCAACAAACTTGTGGTTGATCAGTCTTGTACCTGGTCTCCTGTGTAGGAATGTGTGGTTGTCATGGCTCCCTTCACAATTCCTGGAAACATAGACCAAAGGGAAGTGACTTTGAGCCTGGAATATCGCTCTTAAATAATAACTGCCAGTATGATATCGATGAGTGTTTGCTTACCAAACTCTTCATCCAGGATCTTCACAAAGGGAGCAAGACAGTTTGTGGTGCAGGAAGCGTTGCTACACATTGAAGAAACAGTATATAAGAAAAAGCAAAACTATTGGCACAAAAAACAATGTTGCATTGACACACAGAGAAATTCTTTGGTTGCCACGGACCTTATAATGTTAGAGATCTGATGAGTGTAGTCCCCTTCATTTACACCAACAACATAAGTTGGAATATCAGCACCCTTTGCAGGAGCAGTGATAATAACTTTCTTGGCACCTGCTTGGATGTGTTTGCCAGCCCCAGGGCCATCCACAAACACTCCGGTTCCCTGAACAAATATCACTCATTGATCTTTTTAGCAGCTCTTGAATAAATAAACAACAATATTGGATCATGTTTGAAATAAGTCAAGTAATGGGGAGTTACGTACCTCAATAACAATGTCGATTCCAAGTTCAGCCCAAGGAAGCTTAAGAGGGTCCCTACTTGAAACAACCTTGATGGGCTTACCATCAACAGTGATGGTTTCATTGTCTAGTATTTTTACGTCTGCTTTAAAAGTTCCCAGCATGGAATCATATTTCAGCAGGTGCGAAGCCTGCAGGAATATATGTGAAGCAGAATGAAGGTCACGACTCACTACCATTCCATTCATGAATAGTCAAACTATATAACTTTTCTGTCTGTGCCAACAAAACAAACTCAGCCAAGCCAAGCCAATTATTAAAAACTTACATTCTTGACACCACCACTGTCGTTGACAACAACGACCTCAAGGGGTGAGTCTTTTCGGCCGTGCCAGCAGCGAAGGAAGTTTCTACCAATGCGTCCGAAACCATTGATTGCCACCTTCAACTTGGCCACTGTCTCTCCCCTCGCAGGAATTGATGATCCATTGGTCTGCTTTTGATTTGCAAAATTAGAAAGTAGAAACAAGGCTTACTTAAGATGTCATCTGTTAACTTATTATATTCCCTTCATAGCTTATTACGTAGTTTTAAAAGGAATAATTAAAAAGCTATGCATTTTTCATGGTTTCTGTAGCTAACATTTTCTAGATATACATTGAGCTGATTGAGATTTTCTAATGAAGAACACAAAGAAAGTAAGAGCTAGTAAATATTTATAATGGAAGGTAAACTCTGATGATCATCCAATCAGATGGGAATGGATTCAAATATAACTATTAAGAAACTAACCTTGGGAGTGAGTTGGGAAGCTACAAGATCAAAAAAGGAAGATTCTCTAGCATCGTTAGCATATGTCACACTTGAAGTGGATCTTAGCCCAGAGAATTCTGTCACCTCAAGTCTCTGCTAGCTCAAGTAAAGTTAAAAAAAAAATATTAAGACACTATATATTAAGATGAAAACAAACAAGAACAACCATGTAGGTGACATGGTAATAATTATGCGAGAAAGACCTTTGAGGCGCATTGGGTTGGGAAAGAGTGTGAAGCCTTGGATGGGAACTTGGTGTTAGTGGGGATCCTTGTAGAAGCTAGAGCCGCGTGGGTGGCCATGGCTGCAACAAGGCTAGCTTTACAACAACTCCCTTTGTGTGAAGTTTATATCAACAAGTAAGTTGCATTCCCTCCGCTTGTTTTATTCTTTGCAGATTTTTCTAGAGCTGCTTGTCAAAAAATAATAAAATGAAAATTATGGTTGCTGGGGAGTAACGGGAACGAGTGGTGAATAAGTTGTAAGAAAAATCTATAGGATAAGATAATGTTTGGACCTCAATGTTTTCCACTATATCGACTTCATTTTTTGAGCCACGTATTATTTTATGGCCGTTCATTAATTTCCAGGCTATATATGTCCCTGCTAATACTTAAAATGTTTCTTTTTATGGCCTCTAGAGAGGAGGGAAAAAGAAAATGACAACATCACACAAATCATACTTTTCATCCATATGTTTTGATATAGAAACTAGCTAGGGGTTATAACTTACAAGGTTCTAAGAAACTAGAAGGGAGGAAGAGGTTGAAATTTGGATTTCTTCATATATTAACAAAAAAAATTAGTAACTAATAATATATTTATCGATACAAAAAATATAAAAACTAGCTGCCGGTAAATATCTTGTATTTTATATGGGAATTTATAAGTTTACTTAAATTATAAAGTTGAATTAAATAACTTCAATTTTAAAAAATAAATAAAAAATAAATAAATAAAATGATTAAAATAAGGAGAAAAAAAATAGAATTTAACAAGATAAATTATATATATATATATATACACATACATAAAAGTACAAGTAATTATTTTTTAAATGATGAAATATGAGAAAAAAGAAAAAAGAAATAGAATTATTTTAATGTTGATTAATAATGTAAGATATTTTGCAATATAAAAATATAAAACAATCACATAAGGAAAATATAATACCCCTCAATGATATTGCTAGCCTTATACTTTCTCCATTTTATTGTGTGTATTTTACTCTTTTGGAACAAGACAAAAAGCAAACACGAAACCAAGCCTTAATTATCATTTTAACTAAATTACTCTTACTTAATTTTCAGAAGTACTATCATACATAATTAAGAGTTAATAAAAAATTAAAGTAGACTAGTAAAGTTAAAAAAAAATAATCATTTGTTCAAGTGATGTTGAATTCAAAATGGAAAAATTGGTAGGAGAGAAAGCTGAATATTTTATACCAATAATATGATTATCAAAAAATAAGTAATGTTTTATTATTAGTATAAGAAAAGTCATTTGTTAAAACAAAAAGTCACTGGACCAAAATTTTTCAATAAAAGACATATAGGGATAGTTAATTAGTTACAATGAGAAACCAAAATAAAATAATAAAATAATATGTCTCTATTTTAAGAATTTAAATATTTTCTTTTTATCCGATAGATGTTCTTTCACCTAATTAATTTAATATGCTTTTTTATTAAATTTGATTTTTATGCATTGAATCCAAATCTAATAGTATTTTTTTTTAAGATATAGTCTAAATTTAATCAATTTAAATTAGTTTTTATTAATGGAACCTAACTTAGTTGATTGAGTCATGTGTGTGAGTTAGTATAAAAAAACTAAAACTAAGTACTAAATTGACATAAAGGAGGAGAGATACTGTACATACAATTACCCTTATATATGAACATAAACTATTTTCATATTCAAATCTATGATCAATAAATCACTAAGACACAATTTTATCATTGTGTCAAAATTCACCCTTATGTATGTGAATTAGTATAAATTTTCTAAAATTATATTCAATTCCTACAAATAAAAAAATAATTATATATTAATTGTTTTTAAATAGAACACAAAACTTCAACCGCTGACTCCCTGAAACATGTGATAAATATTGAAGATGAGACTTGTGTTAATTAGTCTATAATTTTTTTATATAAAAAAAAAACTTCATCGAGTTTCCCTTCTACAAATAAGTTTAATTTCGATGCAGTATAGAAATATTACAACTTATTCCAAATCATACAATGCATTCAAATTATTTTTTCATTAAAAAAAAAAAAACAAGGCACTTTTACAAGGGGGCATTATTTATCACAATACTTGTTTTTAACTTGTTTACGCACGACTAACACCATAAAATATAGATTGACAGCTTATGGATTTCATGGTTGCTGCAAAAGTGACAACATCCTAGTATGGAGAATCCAAAGTGACATTGTTCACTATCTAGAGCAATCATCAATAGAAAAATACAAACCAGAAAAGGTTAACTAGGAATTGCAGTATTATGCCCCATCATGGAAACTTTTTCACTATAACTAAATGGCTGATAGAACACAATAAATCAGCCATTTAAAACGGAAGGACTTTTTTTACCCACAGTAGTGGTGGTCAAAAACAGCAAAACCACTTAGTTTATTATTAAGAAAAAATAGAAAGATATTACAAGAAAGTCAAATACATTTTGTACCAACAAGATTTTTACTGAACAGAACAATAGCCGATTGTGTACCATGACATCACTGCAGCAGTCTCATGTGGCAGCTTCAATTTCATCAGAGTTCACAGCTACTCCATTTGAGGCCTCCTCTGACCTCAGCTGAGCAGAAACATCATCTATGGCAGCGTTCAGTAGCTCAATCTTCTCAGCCAGTACTTTCCGGGTTTTCTGCAAATTAACAAGCAAATTTTGCTAGCCATTAAAGGAATACCCTCTCTTAAAACCAACATGTTGCATCAAGTACCAAGTGTAACATAAGGGCCTCCCGGGGGCAATTCCTCGCATTATATTAGGACATAATTTGACGTAAACTTTTTCAATGGTATGACAATCATTATATAAATTTGGCATAATTCTTAAGATAAAATTGATAAAAATTTTAAATTAATCACACAGCAGTTATGGGCTCCAAGCAAAAGGCAAAAGCAAGATCAACTATGGCAAGTGCCCTTTATAAGACAAACATAAAGGATGGTATCACGGGCAAGCAACTGCTAACCTCTAAAGCCTTTTCTTCGTCATATATAAACTTTGGCAATTTTCTCATTAACTCCTTCCTGTCAGCTCCAGCTATGGCCTTGCTGATCTGTGGAAGAATAAAATAGCAAATAACTTTACAGTGCACATCCATATGTAATGCCAACTAATTGTAATTATGCTACATACATTGTTGACTGGATAAATAAAAGGGGTTAACCAATTCAATTTCAGTATGTAGTTACATAATTGATGAGTTGAAGAGCAAGACAAAACATCTGAATGTATCCCATTGAACACCAACATCTAGCACTTGAAAAAGTACATTTCAGTATCAAATACTACCTGAGGTGCATACACACAACCAAGAGTGCCAACTATTAATCCTCCCAAGAGAAACCCACCAACAAATACACCAGCACTGCTGGGCCTTCCACCATCACTGTAGTTCCAGAACAAGTAGTAGGTCAAATTAATAACAAATTCATCTAACAACTTCCACAATCAAAATATGTCTCTTTTTTTAATTCAAGAATATCTGCTGTAGTGATTTGATGGCATCTGATAATAACAAAAACAACAATAACTAGTACTACTATACTATCACCTCCACAATGAGTATAAATATTTAAAGAGTTCTACTTCCTAAAAAGGTTCTTCACCATGTTTTTATGTTTCTCCATATGTTCCCACCCAAACAACAAAGATAAAATATTTGTCAGTTCCTAGCCAATCAACAATAACGTGTGAAGGAGAAAGTTATAGCAGAACAATGAAACACATAGGCCCCGATGTTTGTACAAAAGAAAAAAGAAAAAACTAACATTTAAGACCCTTGCTGGCAGCTATTCATACATTATCAGTTTGCATCAAATTTACTGTACTCACGCAGACAAAGTAGATAAAGTTATGATAAAAAAACTAGAAAAACAAAGAGAATACCTATATTGGGCTTGAATTGTTAGAGGCCTTCTGGTTAAAGATGTTTCCATCCTCCCTAGACGGTTTAGATTCAGAGAGAAGCTGTATGGTTTGATCTTGACCAGAGAGTGGTCCAGCTTGTTTATGGACAATGCTAGCAAAAGTGTTGGCAACAGTAGATGCTCAGTTAGGAAAAAGCATACACGTATGATAGACGAGTCTAGTCTAGTATAGTTGTAACAAAAGCTTTTGCCAGAGTGCAGAAGCTGGCAAGGGAGTCAAAGTGGGAAAGCGCCACTGATATTGAATAGTAGTATGGAAACAAGCAAGGGGAAAAGACTGATATATGTTTGTATTGTGGCATGGTTATAGAACACCGACCCCACGAAAACCTCCACCAATTCACATAAATGAGTGTTGAGCAATATAACGGAAAAAACCATCCAAGGAATAATTTGAAAGACAGGGATCGTTAAGGCATAAAGCATAATTTGAAAACCCTATTTGAAATGAATCCGCAAAAATTGATGAATCTTGAAAATGAAAAAAGAATTGGAGAGAGGTTAGCATACCAGATTTGGTTAGAGCGAAAGTAGTGGGAACAGCAGCCATGGCGGAGTTAGGTGAGTGTGATTATGAAATGAAATGAAATGAATAGTTTGTTGGTTCGATAATATCAAAGCTGAATTCACAGAGAGCAAGTGATGATGTAAGCTAACACTCTCTTCTCTTCTCTTTGCTGTCACTGCCTGCCGATCGGTTCGGACTTCGGGCAAATGCGGATATACCCAACTCCTTACATCCCCATCTAATTTTCGGTCTCGTATATATCTTTTACATTTTCTATTTTTTATCAACTTATTTCGCTTTAGTCTCAAAACAGAAATCCATTAATCAACATACAATACAAAATATTATACCCTCACACCTTCATTTTTTCCTAAATTATTAAAAATCTTTATTTTTCTAAATAACATATTGTAATACTAACGATATGATTAAAAAAGTGATTTAATGATGATAATATTTATTTTATAAAATTATTATTCTCTTTTATTTATTTAATTATTATTTTTATTTCTGTAAAATAACATAGAATGATAATTTTAATGGAACTTTAGGAGTAATATTTTTAAATAATTTGTCAATATTTTTTTAAAAATAAATTCAATAATTTCATTTAAATTAATTATTTCTCCTAAAGGATAGACTAATGTCAATGATTCAAAACATATCCTGCTTTATTTAGGTAAATCATTGAAAACTGCTGAGCATTATATTAATTAATCTTTAAAGATTAACGGGGATTGGAAAAAACAAGTGTTTTCAATTGTCGCTGAACACTAATTAAGGTGAATGAGATTAATTGAACAATTGAATCCTTGTGCCAAAAAAGTAAAGACAAATACTAAATAATTTTTTTAAGAATTAAAAGTAAGATTTATCAAAAGAATACTATGGATGTGTTTTATTTTAATTTTCAATGTATCTCCACTGTAATTTATAACAATAAAAATTATTATTAATTCTTCAATTAGTGTTATGAAATATTAGGACACTCTTTTTAAATAAATAAATTATTTTTTAAATTCCTAGTTGTTAATTATGATTTTTGTAATTTTTATTATTATCTTAACAAATAATAAAATATTAAATATAATAATACATTTCATATCTTGTGCTAAAAGTCTTGAACGCCAAACATTATTTGGTTATAATTAAGAGCTTGAATTTTTTTTTAAATTATTTATTTTGGGCAATTTAAAACGGATACGAGCTATTAAAAAATGCATTAGGGCTCTATTTTGTTATAAATATTTTATTTATAATTATTAATTGAAGGGATGTTCATAAGGATTCAATGTTAATCTTTCTTCTTAAAAATAATTGTTGTGTAAGATTTTGTAAATAATTAAGAAAGTTATTAAATAATTTCATTCTAATTTGTCTGTCGTTTTTTTTTTCAATCCATTAACATTTCAGTAACCATTTTACTATTTCAATTGTTGAAAACATTAAGTGTAGAAATAAATTACAAAAGAATGAGTTTAAAGTTGTACTTTTAGAAATTTAAATTTTTTTCTAAAATTAAAACATGCTTATTGTCTGATATAGATAGACCTATAAACACTGAGAGATAAGATCTTATTGGACAATGAGAAACAACAATTTTCTTTGTAGAATAAAACAAGATATATATATATATATATATATATATATATAAGATCTAAAAATAAATTTAAATTCTATGTCAGTTAAAGCAATAGAGAGAAACACATATAAAATTATATCGGTTCACTTCAAATCCAAGACTTCGTTTAGTTCTTACACATGTAAGTTTTATATCAAGCTTGACTTGAATCTAATATTCTTTATCCTACTAAACCATTATTACTCTAAACAAATCAACAAAATTTGTTTAAAGTTTGCACAATGACTAAATTTGTGATCGTCTTATAGACGAATATATTAATCAACACTTTTAGTCTTTTCTCTCAAGATATATAAAGTGTTTTGAAAACTTAGTTTTTATACAAAGATTTGTAGAAAAATTTACAAGAAAAAATGAAAGAATATGTTCATATAGATGTTTTGTTTCTTCAAAGCTTATTCTATATATAGTCTTAATTTCCATGTATTTGTTGTCTCACAATGGTTGGATTCTTCACTTTGGTCTTCGTTTAAAATTTTGGGTCCGTTGAAGCATTTAATAATTGCATTAAATACACATCTCTTATTCATGCAAAGTCCATATTGATAGGATAACGTGTCTTGTATTCCAACAGGAAAGTTACTTTTTTTATCATAACAAATGTAAGACAAAAGAGCGCTTCTTCTAATGAGGACAACATCTTCTAGATTGTGGACTTCATTTATTCTTCATAGGACTTTGACATATATGAAGGGAATGTTTTTTGCATAAAAGAATCTCAGACATAAAGTATTAAATGAAGGTATTAAATACATTACTTAAATACTATACTAAATTATCTTATAATGCATCGTTTGGAAATACAAATGTAGATATACTGATTATGATATGATAGCATATCAGACACAATTTTTATTATTTGTATTTATTTTCATCTAACCAAAATAATTAGGAGTCATAATTCGTCTTTCAAATTAAAAAATAATAATTAATTTTAAATTTTTTTGAGTGACAAGTAATTAAGTTTTTCGAAGTTCAATCATTGTAAGATTTTGTTAGAAATTTGAAAGTAAAAATATTTTAACATATTAATATTATATTCTAATTTTTTTTTATATAAATCCTCTTAAAACACACATTATCAATATTTTACTCTTTGTTTCATTTATTTGTTCACTTTTGAGTTTGAAATAATATTTAGTTATATTCAAAAGTTGAAATTAATTATTAGAGTTTTGATTTTTATGTAATGTAAGTTATAAGGTTATGTTTGGTAAAATTAGTTGTAAGATGAGAAAAATTGAAAAACTAGTTGGTAATTAAAAAATTAGTTTACTAAATTATAAGTGTTTGATATAACTAATTGATGAAGTAAATGAAAAAAGTGTAAAATAAATGAAAAATAATAAAACTATGATTCATTTAAAAAACATATTAGAAAATTGGATAAATATATTAAGAATAAAAATGAAACAAAATATAAGAAGTTTGAACCTAGCATTTTAAAAAATCTTATTTTAAGTAGCATTTAAAAAAAATGTTAAAAACTACTAAAAAAATATTTACGGAACACTCAAACAAATTTTTGAACTAATAAAAAAATAAAAAATTAACTAAAATATTTTATCTAACATAATGATTATCAATTACTATGAAATTATCGTAGGTATAATTTCCAGATTAAATTTTCATACATAACAATCTATAAGTGGATGAGAACACAATTAAATGTTTACTGTCATTTTTTTTCACGTATCTATTAAACATTTTGTACATGTACTATAAGTACGTGGAAATAACAATGGAATTAATATTAGAAAATTGAATGTTGTTTTAATATAAATAAAAACATTAATTGTACATTTAATTTATGTATGATCTTTGGAAGTGTATCATAATTTTTTTAAGAAAATGCAATATAATGAATGAATGGACGATTCATTGGATATATCGTTGGGTGTTATGGGGATAGAATCATAGAACGAGAGAGACTTGGCTGTGCCAACTCTGATGAAAGACAAGTTCAATATTTTGCAGCTTTTAGTTTTCATTGGATTTGGGTTTGTCCTTTGTTAACCGATGCCCAAATTGTGCGTAACTCTAAATAACATTTGAGATGTTGACACCCAAAAAATGAAAATGCAACAAAAGGGCCAAACGGCCATTGTCAATGAATAATAATAGCTCAAACTCAAATCCGTCCTCTGGATCTCCTCCGGCTTTTTTAAACATTAACGAATGTCTTGAATTAGTCAGATTGAACAAACCGTTTGAACCTCTCTCCATTCACGATTCTTGAATTAGTCAAATTGAACAAAACAAGTGAGAAGGAGCTCTTTGCAGTTTGTCCACCATCTGAGGTTATTTCTTATTAAATACTGGTTTGTTAATACTTAAAAAAAAAACGTTTTAAAAACAAATCGCATATCGGAAATTTAAAATAAGTTTATCAAAATATGTATAATAATCAATGTTAACAAAAATTTAGACTTGCGACCAAAAACTAAGTGATGTATTGGACGTACGTAAATGGGTAGTAAATTATTTGAATCCATACTCATTTATAAAGATAAAATCTGTTTAACGAGTAATTCTTTTCCCATTATCGAAAGAAGAAAAAAATAGCTTCCCTCTCGTGACCATTTTTATAAGTATTTATTGAACTTGAGTTTAATTATCACCTCTACTCATTAAAATATAAGTAAAAATTAGTTACAGTATTTTTTTTTCGACCAAGAAGGCGAGCACAAGAGTTATGAGGTTGATGTCATCCCAGCTATTAGACAAGTTCAATATTGAGTCATCAAATCCAACAATTAAATTTACTCGTGGCTGCGGTGTCTCCTAAGATCCCGTTCGTCTTCATAGGGTATTGGAACCTTGGTGTATGTGGACAAATAGTTTAGAGACAAGTCAATCAATGATGCCACATCATTATTACTTTTCAAATTTTAATGTTTTTCAACTTAATCCTTCATGTAGTTACTTTTTTTTCTTTTCATTTTGTGCTTTTTGGCTTACAATTGACTGAGAGATAGGGAAAACTTTGGGATTTAGTAATTGTTGCAATTATTAAAAATATCTCAACAGTGAAAAGAAGATCAACCCAAGAGATTAACACTAACACATAACAAAACAGTATTGGTGGGACAGATGGAATGAAACCACTATATTTACTGAAAACAAGGACAACATTGTTTTACCTGAAATCAACAAATAGAAATATATGATGGGTCCAAGGAAAACTATAATCACTAAATAAAAAGTGCAATTATTGTATGAATTTATGGTTCTAATTCAGGAAATTGATTACTACTGAGAAGCCACATGGTAAAAACAAACAACTAGTTGCGTAATGAATAAGACTCCACGCATAATAGAACAAACAAGTAAACGACAAAGGCTTGTTAATTGCAAACTAAATGATAATAAATAAATTATATTACAAACAAGAAAAATAATTTAATGGCATTATTTAGAACTAAACCCGTGAAACTTAAACATGTAAATTATCTTCCAAGGGCCGGCTTTAACATTATTAATTAATTAACTATATATGTCTTGTTTTATAGGAAGAGTAATACCATTACGGTCAAGCATATGACAAAACATCATTCTCTATAGAACTGAATATATATTACTAATAATAGCATTCTTAATATACTAATTAAGCTCGTACCGGCGTCGAGGCTAGAGAATTTGGTTGTTTGAGAGCAAATTAATTAACATGGCTGCTGGCGGTGCTACTGCAGAAAGAAGCTTAAAGGAAACACCCACATGGGCAGTAGCTGCTGTTTGCTCGGTGTTCATCATCATCTCTGTATTAATTGAACACGGAATCCATTCACTTGGCAAGGTACGTGCTTCATCCTTTATTTTTTTTTATTACTTGTAGTAACTAAATTTAATTAATTTCCTTCCACACACACTCTATCTTATAATTACTTTCTAATTACAGTGGTTTCAAAAACGACATAAGAAGGCCATGAATGAAGCCTTGGAGAAAATCAAATCGGGTAAGCCGCAAAATTAGAACGAGGCAAAGTTTTTTTTTTTTTTTGTTCTTTTTTTTTAAACTCCCTTCAAATTTTAATTATATGTATATGTATATGGTTTTTGTTTTTGCAGAATTAATGTTATTAGGATTCATATCCCTATTAATAACTTTTGGTACAAAATACATTGCAAAGATATGCATCCCTGTGTCAGCTGGTGACATAATGCTTCCATGCAAGAAGGTGGAAGTGTCAAATTCAGATGATGAATTAAATGACAGAAGGAAGCTACTTTCTTTTGACGACAACATGGAATGGCGTCGAGTTTTAGCAGCTGCATCTGGGGGTGACTATTGCTCAAAAAAAGTCAGGATCCTTAATTAATTATCTCTCATACTAATACTGCCCCTTTCTCAATTAATTAACTCTTAATTATATGTTTGTTAATTTCTCTCAGGGTAAAGTGCCTTTGATCTCTCAGACTGGGGTGCACCAGTTGCATATATTTATATTTGTCCTCGCTGTTTTTCACATTTTCTACAGCGTCATGACCATGGTACTAGCCCGAGCAAAAGTAAGTTAATTACTATTCCAAATATAAGATTTTTTAAGTTATGGTTCTTGATCAGCATGAATATGATTAATATTCTAAGATGTTGATAAATGAATTGACTGTCTTTTTAAGTTAATATAAAGTCAACTTATTGGAATGACCAAATGATTTGGGTTATTTGTTTAAGGAAAAGATTGCCTACATTGTTGGAAATAATAATTTTTTATACATCAAATTAAATATTTTAAAATGTAATTAGATGCATAATGAATCTATGGGGCTAATGAATCTTTTGGGTCACCATGATAATGGACCTAGAGAGTTTATGATGGATTTACTTAACCAACCTCATTTGTGTTAAATAATTACCGTCTATATATGCTACCTAACATTTTTAAAAAAAAAAAAAAAAAAAAGAAAAAGAATAACGACAACGATATTGCTTAACAGATGAAGAAATGGAAGGCTTGGGAAGCGGAAACATCTTCCCTGGATTATCAATTTACAAATGGTAATTCACTAATTCTTATTGCAATTTGTGGGAGCTCTTAATACATATACATATAAATATAACATACAATGGACCTTTGTCTTTTGTATTTTCATTATCATGGCAGATCCTTCAAGGTTCAGGTTTGCGCATCAAACATCATTCGTTAGGCGCCACTCTGGTTGGTCTAGGATGCCAGGAATTCGATGGATAGTGAGTTTCATCCATTGTTCCTCAGGAATAATTTAAATGAAAAACAAAATAAATACTATAATTAACAATTAATAAACACTTTATTTGGCTGTTTTTGGTAGGTGGCATTCTTCAGGCAATTCTTCGGTTCTGTCAGTAAGGTGGATTACATGACCATGCGGCACGGATTTATTAACGTGGGTGCCAAAAGCTTACAGTACTATAATTAAATTAAATAAATGCAACTGTTTTTTTAATTAATTGAGTTTGTTGAGGAAACCCAAAAACTTTACCAAATGCAGGCACATTTTGCTCCCGAAAGCAAATTTGACTTTCAAAAATACATTAAGAGATCCATGGAGGATGACTTTAAAGTGGTCGTGGGTATAAGGTATCTCTCATCTGACCTAAAGTCACACTAACGCATTAATCTTACAAGACTTTTTGATGCCAAGTGTGTTTTTTTTACTATATTTTGCAGCATTCCGTTATGGGTTTTTGCAATCGTCTTTATGCTTGTGAACGTTTACAGTAATTCCCTCTTCATGATCCCTCCTTTTTAATTAAACTGTCCCATTCACACACGCAATGCACAAACCCGTGTTGTTATTGGCTTACTTTTATAACTTTGTTGCTGCAGAATGGTACACGCTCACTTGGCTATCATTAGCACCACTAGTGGTAATTCATAACTGAAAAGTTATTAATTATTAACCTGAAAAGAAAATTCATATTTAATACTACTAACGTCCATATCGAACTTCATTGCTTTGCAGATACTTCTATTAGTGGGCACCAAGCTTGAACTTATAATCATAGAAATGGCCCAACAAATCCAAGATCGAGCCACAATTGTTAGAGGAGTCCCTATTGTAGAGCCAAACAACAAGTATTTTTGGTTTAACCGGCCACAGTGGATTATCTTCTTAATCCACTTTACCTTATTCGAGGTGATAGTTGGTGTGTCTATGTATAAATATAAATTTGGGATTTGTGTGACTAGAAAATTTATTATATGATTTGAGATTATAATGTGACTGTCATCCCAATTAATTTTATATGATATATAATTAAATTTTAATTTACCGAGAAAGATAATAAAATAATAATGTCACATAAAGATTGATTGAAATTATGATTGTTCTCTGAACCATATAATAATTTTTCTTGTCATCGTAACATGCTTAATTGGTAATCCAATTTGACTCAAAGCTGTTTATTTGTTGTTTTTCAGAATGCATTCCAATTAGCCTTTTTCTTGTGGACATGGGTAAGCAGCCTATATAACCAAGATATTTATTCTTTATGAGAAAATTCGAGTTTTGGGGTTTCAAATTTAGAGGATTCATTAATTTTAATGATATTTTCAAAATGCAGTATGAGTTTAAGATCACATCTTGCTTCCATGAAAACTTGCCGTTAATACTGACAAGGGTTATCCTTGGAATAGCCTTACAAGTCTTATGCAGCTACATCACATTTCCTCTCTATTCCCTAGTAACACAGGTATACAATGTCAAACTAACCATCAAATTACTTAAGAAATTATTACCCTTTTCTTATTACTATATAAATGTTACCTTGTAGATGGGATCTCACATGAAGAAAGCAATCTTTGAGGAGCAAACTGCAAAGGCACTTAAGAAGTGGCAAAAGGCTGCAAAGGACAAGAGGAAGTTAAGGAAAGCAGGGATAGATATGAGTGGCGAAACAACACCAAGCCAAGGCACATCACCCTTGCATTTGCTTCACAAGTACAAGCCAAGCCACACAGACACAGATAGTGTTCTCTATTCTCCACGATCATACCAATCTGACACTGACTTGTCTGAGACAGAGGGATCTTCACACCAATTGAATGAAATAACACAAACGCATCAAGCTCCAAGGAATGGAGAAACTCATAATATCGATTTTTCCTTTGTGACGCCTTAACGATGCCTAATTCTAATAAGGACTTGTGGCTATGTCAACATAATTAATGGTTAATATCAACCAAGATTTGTGTTCAAAATACCATATATAACATGATTAATATATATAGTAATACAACAATATAGCTGCCCATAAGAGTCATGGCCTGCGCAACCTCTTCCGCAGGCTAATATTCAAATACCATTGTTGCTAGATAATTACTCAGCTAGGTCATTTTTTTGCTTGCATATTCTTTTATGACATTTTTAACCAAATAATATTAGTTATAATCCAAGCAAGGTTTACATAATTACTAGTCAAACTGTTAATATTTTACAAGAGTTTTGTATTATTATTAATTTTTAATAGATAGTTATCATCTCGTATTAATTAAGTTTCAAGACTTGATTTATTCTGTGTTAAGTTTTGACATGATCTTTCATTTTTTGCAAGTTAGTGACACAACTTTTTTGTCAAAATCAACTTTGTGATTTTGATCCATTTTTTACTTGGTTAGATCCCTCGTATCAAATTGTTATGACTTTGAGAGTTTGGTTTACATTTTCCTCAAATGAGTTTAACTTACACTTATAATTATAGGAATTATTAACATTAGCATTAACAAATTATCAAACAAATAACTAAAACCAACAACATTTGTATTATAAATTAGACTAACTTTATTATTTTCAAATGAATAAAAATAATTAAATTTGTCAAAATTAGAAATAAAAATTAAATTTTATCTAAATAATGACATTACAACAACGAATAAACCAATTAATTAAATTGAGTCACCTTTTAACCAATCAACAATGAATGAACTAATTCGGATAAGCAAGGTTGACCCACATTCACACTCTAATTGCATGAAATTTAAATTTGGAGCTTGAAATTGATTCCATGATGCTCTGACCCTTACGAGGGCGTCTATGTTACCCTTAACCCTTTATATTTTATGCCTAGGTGTAATACTGAAAGAACTGGACTGAGATTCCATGTGCTCTAAGAGAAGGAAATAACCATGTAGAATATATTTTTAGGGCAAATTACATCATTTCATGTCATATTCTTTGTTTTTTTTTTAAATTTCTACAATATTTTCCTTCATAGTTTAAAATTACATTGTTTTTATTGTCCAAATAATATATTACATCGTGTATTTTTTAAGAGGTATTATAAATATTTTTAAAAATGTATCAATCACAACTCTAATGTCAGTATAATTTACCTTATTGTTTAAGTAAACTTGCTGCAGCAAATAATGACAAGCTTCGAATCTTCCATTCTCCATTTGGAGCCATTACCTCGCACTTGATGGAAAACGCCATTGGCGTTTCCTTCCTCATTATTTTTAGTATTTTGTTTTGTTTTATTTACCTTTCGTTTGCCAAAATAACTATTTAAACTGAAACTGAATTCAGAAATGTAACTTTATATTTTTTTTCTGACATCATAGACCGTGTGTCTTCCGATTCGTTGGATAGATACTGATTTCATGTTAAAAATATAGTTAAAATTTAGTATGCATTTCGATCAATTTATCTCTAAGAGTAAAAAAAATAAGTTTTAACACTTATGTTTTATAAACTAATTCTCTTAAAAAATCTAAACACGTACACTTCACTTTAATTTTTTTATTTTACACTTTTTAAGAACAAAGTAATTTGCAAAAGAATTAAATAATCCAATTGTGGTTGGTGAGTCAAATCGGTATGCTTTTCATTCTTCTCTCTTTCCGTTCTGCATATACGAAAGAAATATGTTTTCGGCATATTAGACGTTGCTAACAAGTTTCAGCAACTTACGGTATTGCTTTTGTCACTGTCATATGAAAGTGGAATCGGAAGGAATGGTTTGAACAAAAAAAAAAAATGATTAGTTGGAAGATTCCAAATCATTATGTTCCAAGTGAGGACAGCATATTAAATAATTAATTATTCATTGAGATAATAAAAAAATGTCATTTCCTCTAGTAGTAGATTATTTAAAGCTAGTCATCAAAGTATTTCACTAAAAAAATATAAATAATTTTGTATGAGTATTTTTTAAAGATTTTTTTTAAAAAATTTTACATAATTATTTTATCACAATTTATTATGTATAACAAATTTATTAATTTTTAAAATAATTAAATAATAATTTATAATTAAATGACTGTGTAAAACTATTTTATGTTATCAATGTATAAATATTAAACTCATTTTTTTAGTTAATGAAACAAGTTCTATATATGCAAGACAATTCTGGTTGTTATTATCTTAAATAACATATAAGGAAACCTAAACTCATGTATGTGAAACTTTCATGTTTTAGTAAGTCACTTTAAAAGTTAATATTACAAACAAAATAGTATATAAACATATGAATCAAAACTATTTCAAACAATGTAAAATTTGATCTTTTGTAATATTTTTCAAACTACAACAAGTTTTTAACCATTATTATTGAAAATCAATTCTTTT